>RJVU01049301.1:1044358-1097072 GCA_003731715.1 Anabarilius grahami
AAAAAAAAAAAAAAAAAAAGCATGTCAAGTACACTGAGTCAAGAGGTTTACAAAGTGCTAAAATTAATTGGGCGGTCAAGGATACCTTATTGCCAGTAAGTGGGAGCTAAATTTCTGCTATATCATTCTCTCATTGCTTTACTTCCACTAGTCCTTGGCCCCAAAACGCAACCCTGACAATTCAGGTTTCAGTGGCTTCTTTTCAAATAAACTTTAATCCAAAACATTTCAAGGTATCATTTTTGTAGCTTTATACAGACCGACAAAGATTTCTTTTGGTCAAGGTTAGATTTTCTTCAACTGTCTGTTCAGCTGAGTGCACTGAGATCAGTGTCTTAACTTTTAATCTTATTAACAATCCTATGCTCCTAAACTCTGTTTCATGACAGAAATACTGCACTATGGTTACGGATGGTTAAGGGGAAAAAAAATCAGCACACATAATAAAAAAAAAAATAAAAAAAACATGGCTTCTGTTTCTTTTCTGATAAGGGTCTTAAATACCAACCCGTTAGCTGCTTAATAACATCCACTGTAAACCACGCGGTCTGTCTGGCAGATCCAGTGTAGAAGTAAAAAAAAAAAAAAAGAAAGGAAAAAAGAAATGGAGTGAGAGGAAAAGTTAATTTCTTGGCTGAGTGATTCCATCGCTAGCTGCAGGGCAAAGTAGAAAGTGTTTCGCTAAAGTAGCAATTGATTCTTCTATCAATCTGCGGCACGCGCCTGCTCTTCCAAGGAATATATTAAATATGAAAATCATATCCCGTTATCATGGCTTCCCAGCTTTCAGGCTGGTAAGCTCCCCTTAATGAATGCTGCAGCCTCGGGGACATGCACGCAGCCAGTGGTGGCGCCTATGCATAATGGAGTGATTCCTCCCATCTCTGCTCATTACAATATCGGCAGGCTGGAAGGGGGGGNGGGGGGGGGGGTTTTTGGGAGGGGGGGATGCGGCACAGTCACAAGTGACTGCTCTAGATGGAATGCTCTAAGTCATTATGAGCTGTCTTCCACATTTCATCCGAGAGAGCTCGAGTCGCTTGAAGAGAGGGAAAGCTACAGCCACGGGCTCGAACTACATTGTCGGCACGGGCAAAGCAGCTAGGATTAGACACCTGCGGCACTACAGATACGACGAGAAAAATGAACAGCCTCACGACCACCGCTGAGCAATCTACATAACAGCGACTTTTATTCGAGCGACTGACAGAAAGAGTTCGGATGCATATTGTTTTAGCTGTCATACATGTGATGTGCAATACTGCAGACTGTCACAAAGAAAAATATGACACACGGTCAGGTGGATTGCATTAGCTGTTAGAGGCTTCCGTAATACTCTTTCCTTTACTCTTTTCCATTCGTTTTTTTCTTCTAATTTTAAATGGCCTTTTAAAAATGTGTAATATCATTTTGTTTTAAGACTGTGATACTCCTTTGTTAAACCAAAGCAGTCATTTGAAGTCATTTGAGCAAAACAGTAATTACTTCAAGCACTTTCCAATTTGCGTTTGATTATAAATTAATTGTGGCCTTTGAACACTGATACCCCATATAAACTGTCAAAAGTGTCTCCTGAAGAGGGAGGCTGAGCTGAATAATGGTTGTGGTATTTTTCTCTACAACTCTCAACTCTCTTCTTTTGAAAAAAAAAAAAAAAACCCTGACACACTTCCATTGGATCCCATCACAGCACTGCAGTTTTATCAAAGGCACACAGATAGCTTTGTAAATTCCCCACTGAACTGTAATTTCCATAGATGACATGATAATTTTCTCTTACCTCGTCCGCTTCTGATTCCCCCCTGCTCCCCGTTTTCTTCTTGTCTTTCTTCAGTCTGGTAATATGATTCTTGTACTCCAACTGAAATAAATTCAAGTCAAATCATTACTAACATAGATCGTTTTCAACTATGTAAATTACAAAAAATATCTGCTCATAAACCCTAGTTGTAACACAGAACTGGCTTAATAACATGGCAGTCAAAGTGACCACAGTTACGAGACACATCACACAAGTAATTCCAATTTACTAAAATCTATAACCTGTTCTTTCATTAAACATTACAAACAAAGCAATGGAAGAGGAAGATTATGTTTATGCCCCTAAATGTAGCACCAATCAGAGTGTGTATTCCTTTGTGAGTGCCCTTAATAGTGCCTGCCAAGGCTCTTAATCAGTTTGGCGAGTTAACCAGTGGCAGACATGAGGGCGCTGGGATTACCTCCAACCTCCCACTTCATTCTCGTAAGACAATATCTGCACTCCCAAAAGGGACCAGAGTTACCACTTGCACCAATTTTACACACGATAACACCCAAAGTGGTCCACAGTTACAAGCAGACAAATATTAGCATTGTTAAAATCAGAGTGGGGATGAAATAACGACGAAATTTGAGTGTGACGATATGGTATGAATTTGAGGAATTAAGCAATTGAATTCAATTTAGTGTAATAAAAGTGATATTCTTTGACTGGCAGCTAGATTAGCAGGTATCTCTTACAATTGCAATTCAAAGCTACCACTGCAGCAACAAAACAAAATACAACACACATGCACAAAAAGTAGGAAAACGGGTTCCTTTCACAAAAAGGGAAATTCAGAGGCACTTCACTATCTGAATACAGGGCGATTAATTTGTGGTAGTGTAATTAAACAATTTGTCTAATTTGATATTAAGCTGTGGAGCACTGTTCAGTTTTAAGTGACAATCTGACGGAGCTGTTGTTTTCTTTTTCTCATTTGCGTGCAGTGATAAATGAATGCTGGAGTGTTTATGATTGTTCCCAAACAACAATAAGTGTGAATGTTTAAACACTGGAAGACAATTAGACAGACAATTACAGGATTATGGCAATGGTCTAATTGAGGCTCAGAATATATGTCTACGGAAAAAAAAATCTGTGCCTCAAAAGAAAGCCTTAGTTTTGTGAAATGCAAACATTCAGACTACACTAACATTTTTGGTAGCGAGCAGCTATCATTTGGGTCACTGCATGTCATGAGAACTATAACGCACAAGACTACACATTTCATTTCACCTCTACGATCAGAACAACGCAAACATGTGATTTGACACGAGCATAACAAAAACTAAAATAACAAAGCAATGCATTTTGTCTAAACCATAACAAAAGTAAATGTTCAAAGATAAAAACTCTGCATAATTCACACAGAGTCAGTACTATTTTGGGAAGCACATATGATGAATATTGGGACAGATTCAGCTGCTCAAGGTTATTACCCTCTTTTGAAGCAGCCTGCTACAATCAATGGAGAATTCTTTCAATTTCGATGCCAAGTTCTCCACATTCCCAAGAAGCTCAAGGTTGCGTGTCTTTGCTTGCTGCTCTCTCTCGTGCAGCTCCTTGTAATAGCAGCGCATCTTGGCACACTTCAACTTAGTCCTGTAAGCAGGAGACAGACATGAAACGGACAGCTTTGCTACTCTCTTTTTAGAAAAAGGCTGCACTGACTTTGTATTAATGGAATTAAACAAATACAAACCCTGTAACAAATAGGTCAAACATTACTATAAATAGGTTAATGCTAACTTATTAGTATTACTAATTGCTCCTCACTGTGCATATTACAGGACAAACTAAAACAAATTACATATTTGTCAAGAGCCACTTTACAGTAGTACTAATGGATTCTCCACAGCTAAGATGCAGTTTTGTGACTAGCAAAGGGCGAAAATGGATAATGATGGCTAAAATTTTAAAATGCTGATCTACTAACCTCTCACACATCCTTGACCATCATGGCCCCCATATCAAAATTCTTTATTTTTATAAATGCATTTAATTGAGCCATCATAAAAACAAACTGGTCTCAAGTACTTAAACAGAAACAGATGACCCCAAATCATCAATGAGTGAGTGTGTTGGTCTACTTATTTATCCTGAAATAACCATTTTTACAAAGAACGCCTGCTATATAGGTGAAACAATAAAAAAGCATAAAAATTGAAGTAGCAACAAAAGGTGTATGTCACTACAATAGAGACTCAATAAAATAAAATAAAAAATATACACAAGAGGATTAAAAAACAATGATTAATCAAAGTAATAATTGAAAACACAATAAATATAATACCATAGTAAAAGATGATAAATATTTATTTCTGACTTCTTTCAGGTAGTAAAAAAATCCCTAAAAATGTCACCTGAAAGTCAGTGTTGGGAGATGGATGCCCTCAAAACAGTACTGTATGGAGTATTAAACATCAATACATTTGTTTCTTGAGCAGGATTCATCAAGATACAGGCATTTTTTTTGTCTGTACAGTAAATACATATATTTATTTTATTGGTGGTGTAGGGTAGACTATAGATTATCATATATAATTTACAATTTACACTTACATATATATATATATATATATACGTTTTTAAATATTTACTATTAATTTCATNTATATATATATTTTTCTAGATATTTACTATTAATTTCATAATGTAAGGATCTACTGTTGTTTTTATACTTACAGTCTTTCCTCTGATCTTAAGTAGGCAAACAGTTTTTCTTCCAATTCATGTCTTCTTCTCTCCCTAAACACAAAAATATAGCACCTGCAGCTATCATAGCTCATATGTAGTATATATTTTTTTAACTTTCCATTTATACTAAAATACTAAATTAGATCAAAAACAAACAAACAAACAAACAAACAAAAACTACATCGATGTATAAGATCTTTTGAAATATATAACGTTAGCTAGATATTACAGACAGAGGAATCCAGGGACCGTTACCAAATATTTACGAACTTTATAATAGTACAGTAATAGGTACATCTTTACATGAAGTATAACTTTACATCTTTCATTAAAAAAACTAACGAGAGAGTGAGAGAACAAATATTGTGATATACTGAATCAGTCATCCTAAAATGTAGTAATTCTGAAAAGACGATATCCAAAAGATATAGACAGATAAGACTTCCGACATACTACTTGAGCTCACTGCTACACACAGATGAGATGATAATTAAAAAATAGTCCTATATGTTATTTCAAATGCTATAAAGAGTCGTTCAGCGCAGTCCCATTGGTTATCACTCTCGTGCGCACCGAGTCCGCGACAGCAGAAATTTACCGCGCTGCCTCAATCAAGGCCCACTTTAATTCACTAACATTTAATCGAGACAATACAGCATTTATTGAGAAAAAGCTAAAGAAAAGCGTACACTGCGTACTTACCGTTCGTGTATGCTCTTTTGAATATTTCCGATATGGTCGAAATACTCGGTGTTGCAGAAAGCCATAGCTGGTGGTTTTGTTCGCTGTTCAACTCAGTGCGGTAGGGCTCGTTGTTTACAGTGGTTGCCATACGCACCGTTACCCAGGAGACCGCGCGAGCAAGTTGACTGAAGGGCGCGAATTTCTCTGAGGCGGTGCGAGACACACTTTACCTCGGAAAGAAACACAGTTGAAACCGGGAAGAAAAGGTACAAACGACACATTTGACTTAAGACATCCACGTTAACCTGATATAAAGTGTACAACTACCACGTTTGACCTCAGAAACATTAACATTTAACACGAGATGAAAGATACAAATTACAAGTTGAGTCTCTGCAACAGATATTTACACGAAATAAAAGGTAAAAACGACAAAGACCATTATTCTTATTCCAGCTGTCAAAATGACATTTTACAAAATATGTTGACGTAATATAATTGAATACTTTAAGGGAAATGATGATTCATAAGACAACCCAGAAACCAAGTTATGATCAATTGTTCCTACAGGCATAGGCTACATTTTATATAAAAGCCTCCATTTCCAACTTTTACTGAGTAGGATTGCGGTTTGATATCAAAATTAGTTATTACCTAAGAAAATATTTAAACATTTCCAATTTAATGATTTAAATAGTATATGACTGAATGCACCAGACCAGGCTAGTTGCATAAACATAGCCACCATAGACTAAAATGTGCAAATTCATCAGTCAACACCGTTGCTGAGTATTTTCTCCTTAAAACTGTCTCAAAAACAGTGTTGCCAGATCGGGCCAAAAGGTCTCAAAAACCCGCCAAAATCATTCACTGTCAAAAGAATGTGATAGAATTCTATTGTCATGACAACCAAGGTGTATCCATTTACCTCCTTAAACCTAGGCTAAATAATGGTGACAAAATAAAATTATAAACATTAAATCAATTCTCCTGCCAGGAGAACAATACAACAGGAAAACAGATAGAAACATGGCAAATGCAGTAAAAGAAAATTAGCAAATTACAAAAATGTTTCTACCCAAACAAATCTTAAAAGCCGAAAATGTGTCATTTGTGTTCATAAAATTAACAACAATAATAATATGTTTACCTTTGTGTTGCGCTTTAACTTCAAACAGAACTATTACATCTTTCTTGAAGTACACATTGTACAACATAATGCAGAATTTAGCACAAAAACGGATTAATCGTTGATTCAAACCTCTTTCAGCGGCTGTCAGGAACGAGTAGAGTGCAGTCTGGGTGGTTTAAAAGTTGCAGATGTCCTAATCAGGCCAATGTGCATGATGATGGACTGGAGTCGTCCCATATTCGATTTCATTTAAAGGAGACCTATTAAGGAAAATTTACTTTTATAAGATTTACTTTTACTTTTCACAGATGTGTGTTCACAGTGTGGGTAAACAGCCAACCCAAAATTGTTAAAAATCCACCCACTCCTTTTTTTTATAATCCCCATAAATCATAAACAGTCTCTCCAAACGTGCGGTTCCAGATTTCCCCCTATTTTTATGTAAGAGTAGCTCCTTACCTGAGTGAGCTGTACACAGTTCGCCATGTTTTTGTCCTCGCCAGAGCTTTTAAGTCAAGTCAAGTCACCTTTATTTATATAGCGCTTTTACAATGTAGATTGTGTCAAAGCAGCTTTACATTGATAACTGGTGCATAATTTTGGCTGCACAGCAGCTCTTAAAGAATAGTGTCAATGCAGGCAGATCAAAGCGCTGTTGAATATCAAATGTCAAGTCAAATGTCAAGTGTCCCCAACTAAGCAAGCCAAAGGCGACAGCGGCAAGGAACCCAAACTCCAACAGGTGACATCAGGTGGCAAACAAGTGGCAAAATGGAGAAAAAAACCTTGGGACAAACCAGGCTTAGTCGGGGGGCCAGTTCTCCTCTGGCGAACAGTGCTTTGTTACGATTCAGGTTGCTATCATAAGTCCGATAGGATCGCAACATTCAAAGTATTTATTTCAGTTCCATCCAGTTGAGGATCGTATTCATCGCGCCGGTATGGACGGTTTGTTGAGGAGCTGTGCCACTGGTTGTCATGTTGATGAGGCCTTCACAATGGATGATCTAGTTGACTCAATCTCTGCTGATACTTCAGAGCTGCGTTGTGGTCGTGTCAAGGTGCAGGTCCTCGGTCTCACCTGGATACGGCCCGGATCCGGTTGACTACGGTAAACCTCGGGATAAACAGAAAGACTAATATTAGCTTAGATGCCATTCTTCTTCTGATGTAACGAGTACATATGGTTTTATAGGAAGTGTTCCCGGTTCCGGCTGACCTAATTATGCAGCCTAATAATCCTTTAAAGGATTTGAAAATATAAATTGATATTGTGTTATGTGTATGCCAGGTTAAAGAGATGCGTTTTTAGTCTAGATTTAAACTGACAGAGTGTGTCTGCTTCCTGAACAATGCTAGGAAGAGGCAAGGGGGGGCAAATGCCCCCCATATTTTTCCCAGTGTGATCCTTCAGCTCCAGTCCACTAATTTGGAGCAGTTAAGGCCCGGGTGTACTTCATTTCCAACGTTCCCTTCCGTCTCGCGCACAGTTAAGATACTCCTTTGCCCCCTGAGTGCACAAGCCTTTCAAAGATACTCCTTTGCCCATGAGCGCGGAAAGACGCGTATCATAGCGCATCACCACATAACTGATGCGCTGCGAGGACAATAAAATATTAGATAGCTTACTCCTCATTTAAAGAACAACTTGTTTAACACGAAATACTTCTCAAATCATGAAAAATACTATTTTTTTTCTCACTATGGGCCACAAGAGAAATATTAAGAAAATAAATTAGATTGATCTCTCATTGTCTCTAAGAGAATATGCACCGTTATTACAGTGTCGAATGCCAAAAGCTCAGTCAGTTTTTACTTTCAGTTTCTGTAGTGAATAATTGACTGGCATGTGAGACTTCTTCACCCACATAACTCTCACGCAAAGTTTGCACATTGTTTGTGTGATATCAACTGGCTTGCCTTCATGGTTTAAAATGGAAATATTTTCAATATCGCGACGTGGCATTTTTCTTTATCACCAGTTGCTCGCAAAGTGATGGACACTGATTCACATATCGTCCACGCCATTTCCCATGATAATAAAATTAAAGGTACAATATGTAATAATTTTGTCCGCTAGAGGACGCTAGAAGCCTATTCAAAACAAAGATGTTGCTTCATGACGCCAAGTTTTAGAGCGGAATCTTGGGACATGTGGTCTCCATCTCAACGGACGGTGCAAAAGAATAGGGATTGGAGTCGGGAAGAAATCATGTTCATGGATGCGATTATTAACGTTACTGTAGTATGAAGCAGAGCAGGAGCGAGTGTTGTGGGAGCTGAACGAGGCCGCTTTTATTATGACACAGTCGCCGGCGCTGCTTCTGCTTTTCCGGTCATGAGTATGACGTAACACAGCTCTGTTTATCATGAGATACATTTGAGTGTGTTGAAAATGTTATAACGTTACTGTGGCGACCAGGGCGGGCGAGAGCTGTGTGGGAACGGCGCGAGGCCGGTGGCGCAAGAGTTAATGAGCTCCACCTGGGAGGCGCACCGGCCTTGAGTCTCTCACGGAGGAGCTCCGGAAGCATAAAAGGAGAAGCGATGACAGTGAAGGACGAGAGAGGACCAGGCCTGGACTTTACGTTATGTTTTATTATGTTTGTGTGGCCGGCAGACGTCCGCGAGGGTCTGCCGGCATTACTTTCGTTTAGTTTATTTTGAATTAAAGTTATGTTGAATGTTCGCCGGTTCCCGCCTCCTTCTTCCCGTATTTACGAATTACGTTACAGTTACTCTGTGNGTTATAACGTTACTGTGGTGACCAGGGCGGGCGAGAGCTGTGTGGGAACGGCGCGAGGCCGGTGGCGCAAGAGTTAATGAGCTCCACCTGGGAGGCGCACCGGCCTTGAGTCTCTCACGGAGGAGCTCCGGAAGCATTAAAGGAGAAGCGATGACAGTGAAGGACGAGAGAGGACCAGGCCTGGACTTTACGTTATGTTTTTTTATGTTTGTGTGGCCGGCAGACGTCCGCGAGGGTCTGCCGGCATTACTTTCGTTTAGTTTATTTTGAATTAAAGTTATGTTGAATGTTCGCCGGTTCCCGCCTCCTTCTTCCCGTATTTACGAATTACGTTACAGTTACTCTGTGCGTTCGCTCGGCGGCTGCTGTGAGACACTGTTGCACACTGCAGTAAGCTGATCGATTTTAGAATATCATATTAAATATTGGATGTCTTGTGCTGATAAATGGCATGCAATTAGTTTTAAAACGTATCGTATGATGGAGAAAATTATGTATTACTGTTACTAAAAATAAAGCTGCATCTGATTATGCTATGTTAGCTACTTGACAAAATAATGTTTTTCTCTGAGGCATGGTAAAGCATGGTACTCGAAAAAATCAAGAAAATTGATTTAAACAATAAGACTAAACGTGTTGAGCTATATAACAACAATTAGTTTTCTGTCTATAAATGTATCAAAACAGTTGTTCCAATGTCTATTAAAACGTGTAATATATTAAAGCGTCTTTGGTGTTTCCATGGTTTCTACAAAATAAAACCGGAAACCGAGGCAGACCGAGGGTTAACGCGGGTATGACGCAATTGACAGGCGACTCCTCACACGTCCCGGAGCCTTGGTTAAAATTGCAATTTTCTCACGATTTACAAATAGTTGGAAACATTTGGGATATTGTAAGTACTCAAGTGAACAAAATGTATAACACTGGCCAAGTGATTTTTGGATATTTTACTGCAAAAATATTACACATTTTGCACCTTTAAGTGAATTAATAAATAAATTAGTAAATAAACAACAAGTAAACTTAAACTTGTTTGCTTAAAATTTCTGCGAATTATTTGCTGATGCAGGTTGCTGTTGCCCCCCCATCTCGAGAGTCAAATGTCGCCCATGGCCGCAATATCAACATTGACTGCCACAAATTGATTTCAGTGCTTCCATTCATTAACTAGACTGTGGCTGCCGAAAATATATTTAAATATCTCGAAATAATATAAAAAGGTCTTTAATGTCATGTTTTGCGCCATTGCTGTCCAACAAACTAAAATCGAAAGCGTGATAAGGCGTTGTGTCCTTCACTCGCCTTATCACCATCAGCATGGGCAAACTCTAGGCGGGCTTTTTTGTGCCTGGGCTTTAGGAGAGGCTTCTTTCGTGGACGACACCCATGCATGCCAATCCTCTGCAGTGCACGCCGTATTGTGTCATGGGAAATATTCACCCCAGTTTGGCTTTCTACTTCTTTATAACTGCAGTGAACTTGCATGCCGANCATGTTTTGCGCCATTGCTGTCCAACAAAACTCTAGGCGGGCTTTTTTGTGCCTGGGCTTTAGGAGAGGCTTCTTTCGTGGACGACACCCATGCATGCCAATCCTCTGCAGTGCACGCCGTATTGTGTCATGGGAAATATTCACCCCAGTTTGGCTTTCTACTTCTTTATAACTGCAGTGAACTTGCATGCCGATTTTCTTCAACCCTTCTCATCAGAAAACGCTCCTGTCGAGGTGTTAACTTCCGTGGATGACCTGGACGTCTCTGTGAGATGGTTGCAGTTCCATCTTTTTAAAAATGTTGTACCACTTTTGCTACAGCATTCTGACTGATAAGTAAAGCTTTGCTGATCTTCTTGTAGCCTTCACCTTTCTGGTGTAAAATTAATTAAATTAAATTAATTTCTTTCTCAGGTCTTGTGACATTTCTCTTCCATGTGGTGCCATTGCTGACAGCATGAAATGGGAAGGGGTTTTAATACCCTTTTATAGTCAACTGTCTGCTGGACACCTGTGTAATGAATAATTAGACTCACCTGTGGTTGAATTCTTGTTAAATTAGACATTTGTAGTCTAAAATTTAGCTTTGCTCCAGAGACTTTCAGTGGGGTGTACTCATTTTTGCATCACCCTAATTTGAGTAAAACTGAACATTTTGTTCTCCAAGTTACCTAACAATAAAGCATTGACTGACTTCATAACCAAAAAATACTTGGACATCAATAAACAACAATATTCCATGCTATTCCATTGCCATTGTTATTATTACAGGCTAAAGCGTCTTTTTTTCTACCAAGAGGTCAATTTGTAAGCTAGCCACAAAGTCTTAACCTGGATTCTTTAATGAGTTTCCTATAAGATTTTTAGCAATTTTCAATTTATTTGAGTAAAAATAAGGTCTATTTTTAATGTTCGCACCGGTTTGTGGTCTGACTGTGTGTAATTTGTTACAACAAAATGTGAAGGTCTCTTCAAGTAATTTTAAAGTCAGCATGAAATTAAAATTCACCTTATCTATTTTCTGCATGCATTTTATAGATCTTATTGTAAAAATTCATCTCTGCATGTTTCAAAAATATTGACCTTATATTTTTTATTTAAAATGTCTTAACTGGACCTTCTGGTGAAAACAACAGACTTCTCTCTGGTGACGTATGCGGGACTTCTCCATTTATTTAGTCTGCTTAAACTCTCATCTGCCTGCACTTTTGAGTGCCATGCCCACATACCAAAATCCAATTAAAATAATAATAATAATAATAATAATTTGTTACATTTATATAGCGCTTTTCTGGGTACTCAAAGCGCTTTACATATAGTAGGGGGAATCTCCTCAACCACCACCAATGTGCAACATCCACCTGGATGATGCGACGGCAGCCATATTGCGCCAGAACGCCCACCACACACCAGCTTATTGGTGGAGAGGAGACAGAGTGATGAAGCCAATCAGTATATGGGGATGATTAGGAGGCCATGATAGACAGAGACCAATGGGCAAATCTGGCCAGGATGTCGGGGTTACACCCCTACTCTTTTCGAAAGACATCCTGGGATTTTTTAACGACCACAGAGAGTCAGGACCTCGGTTTAACGTCCGAAGGACGGTGCTTTTTGACAGTATAGTTTCCCCATCACTATACTGGGGCGTTAGGACCCACACAGACCACAGGGTGAGCACCTCCTGCTGGCCTCACTAACACCTCTTCCAGCAGCAACCTAGTTTTCCCAGGAGGTCTCCCATCCAGGTACTAACCAGGCTCAGCCCTGCTTAGCTTCAGTGGGCAACCAGTCTTGGGCTACAGGGTGATATGGCTGCTGGATAACAACTGATGCATAGAAGTCTCTGCCCTACAATTTTATTATTATTTTTTTGATAATCTGCTACACTCGGGTGTACATCACAAATCATAAGAAAAGATTTGTTGCTACTTTTGTTTCATCATGACTTTAACCAAATATATACCTTATTTAAATCAAAAACTACCTTTCTAAAAACTAGGGCTGCCCTATAATTGTCAGAGATCGGCCAGGTTCCATCACCACCAAATCACAGAGGTCACAATCAACAGAATACTAATCACCCGCACCTGAACGTCATCACCATCACCTCGTTATGCCGTATGGCCTGGTCAACGCCCCCTCTGTATTCCAGGACTTCATGCACAAGGTGCTCCGGGATTTCCTCCATTGCTTTGTGATCGTTTACATTGATGACATCCTAATTTACTCCCGGAACCTGGCCGAACATCGCTAGCACGTTGCGGAGGTCCTCCAACGCCTGAGAGAACACCAACTCTAGCCGAGAAATGCTCCTTCCACCAATCCTCCACCCAGTTTCTCGGCTATAACATCAGTGAACACGGCATCCAGATGGACGAGGGAAAGGTCAAGGCCGTACGCAACTGGCCAACACCTTCACCCATTAAAGAGCTTCAACGTTTCCTGGGATTCTCAAATTTCTGCTATTCATACAAAATTACACCTCCATCACCGTTCCACTCACCAACCTTCTCCGCAATAAGCCCAAGTCTCTGTCCTGGAGTCCAGCCGCCACCCAGGCTTTCCAGAGCCTCAAAGACTCCTTGACCAAAGCACCGCTCCTCATACATCCTGACCCCAACAAGCATTTCGTCGCCGAAGTCGATGCATCCACCACCAGGGTAGGAGCGGTGCTTTCTCAGCAGCAGGGGGATCCAGCAGGACTCCATCCATGCGCCTTCTTTTCAAAGAAGCTCTCCCCGTCGGAGATGAATTACGACATCGGGAACAGAGAGTTCCATCAAGGCTGGCTGGCCATCAAGCTCGCATTGGAGGAGTGGAGACATTGGCTGGAGGGAGCTAAGGAGAAGTTCACCGTTCTCATCGATCGCAAGAATCTCCAGTATCTCCGGGACGCGAAACGTCTCAACCCCAGACAGGCAAGATGGTCTTTATTCTTCACACGGTTCACTTTCTCCATCTCCTATCGCCCAGGCAACAAGAACCTCAAGGCAGATTCTCTATCCCGTCTCCATACCCCAGAGGAGAGCACCGAAGAGCCTGAGCCCATTTTGCCTACACAACTAACTCTCTGTCCCATCCAGTGGTCCCTCGACCAACAGATCTCCTCCTCCACTGTTTCCAAGCCATCTCCGCTGGGGTGTCCTCCCGGCCGCACCTGTGTTCCCAGAGCTCGTGCCACAACGCCCTTGGTCACACCTAGGAGTAGATTTCGCCACCGACCTACCTCTATCGGAAGATAATACATGTATCCTAGTCATCGTTGACCGATTCTCTAAATCATGTTGTCTGATTCCTCTGAAGGGCTTACCTACTGCCATGACTACAGCGGAACTCCTCTTCAATCATGTATTACAGTATCCCAGAGGACATTGTGTTAGACAGAGGCCCGCAGTTCATCTCCCAGGTATGGAAGGCCTTCTTCAAGCTCTGTCTTCAGGATACCATCCACAGTCAAACGGGCAAGCCAAAAGGAAGATTAAGGAGATTGGGCACTTCCTGAGAACCTTCTGCCATGGCCACCAGAACTCTTGGAACCAATTCCTAGGCTGGGCCAAGTACACGCAGAACTCTCTCCGCCAAGCTGCCACTGGACTGACTCCCTTCCAGTGCATACTCAGATTACTGTCAGAGATCGGCCAGGCTCCATCACCACCCAATCACAGAGGTCACAATCACCAGAATACTAATCACCCGCACCTGAATGTCATCACCATCATCACAAGCAATATTTAAGCACACACTTCACCACAGCACTCTGTCTGGTCTCAGCTTCGAGAAGGACTTACTTACCTGATCCACTTACCTCTATGCTCCAGTGTTCCTACGTCTGTCCCTATCCTCTGTGTCTCCAGCATCCTCCTGTGTGTCTTCGTCTCCAGCATCATCACTTCCAGGACTCCATTCCATTCCACCATACTCACCGAAGTGTGTGCTTGACTGCTCAGCTCCACAATCTCCTCCATCCATCTGCAAAACAAAGAACTGTCAGTATACTCATTCAATATTACCATCCTGCTCATTCTACATTACTCACCTGTTTGTTTGTCATACCTGCCTTGATCAATAGAGCCTCATATTCACTTTGACATTGTCGTGAGTCTGTGTTCCATAACAATAGTCGATTAATCGTCAGTCGACTAGAAGAGGCTTAGTTAGTCGGTTAGTCGCAGAAAAAAAAAAACATTCTGGCGAAGTCACGCAGTCTGTGAGGGACAGATCGTTAAAAGCGGGTCCTTCTAGTAATTACAGTATATCCGGCAGGAAATCCAAACTTTCGCCTATCGTCTATCGACATCAAATATAGCTTATCCTAGATCCTAGAACCTAGAACACTGTCTAACACTTGATGGCTGCTCTGCTAAGTCTTCGTCGTCAGCTAGGAACCTGGGTGTGCTCTTTGATACCAATCTTTAATTTGAAGGCCATGTTACTAGCATCTGTAAAACCGCATTCTTCCATCTTAAAAATATATCTAAACTACGACATATGCTCTCAATGAAAAATGCAGAACAGTTAGTTCATGCGTTCATGACCTCAAGGCTAGATTACTGTAACGCTCTACTGGGTGGTTGTTCCTCCCGCTTGATAAATAAACTACAGCTCGTACAAAATGCAGCAGCTAGAGTTCTTACTAGAACTAGGAAGTATGACCATATTAGCCCAGTTCTGTCATCACTGCATTGGCTTCCTGTTAAACATCGTATAGATTTTACTAATTTTGCGAATTACTTACAAAGCACTAAATGGTTTAGCTCCCCAGTACCTAAGCGAGCTCTTAATGCATTATAGTCCTTCACGTTTATTGCGATCTCAGAATTCAGGCCAGTTGATAATACCTAGAATATCAAAATCAACCGCAGGCGGTAGATCCTTCTCCTATTTGGAACCTAAACTCTGGAACAAACTTCCTAGCATTGTTCGGGATGCAGACACACTCTGTCAGTTTAAATCTAGACTAAAAACGTATCTCTTTAACCTGGCATACACATAACACATTATCAATTTATATTTTCAAATCCGTTAAAGGATTATTAGGCTGCATAGAATAGGTCAGCCGGAACCGGGAACACTTTCTATAACACCAGATGTACTCGTTACATCTGAAAAAGAATGGCATCTACGCTAATATTAGTCTTTCTGTTTATCCTGAGGTTTACCGTAGTCAACCGGATCCGGGCCGTATCCAGCTGAGACCAAGGACCGGAGCATGACACGACCACAATGCAGCCCTGAAGTATCAGCAGAGATCGAGTTGACTAGATCATCCATTTTGAAGACATCATCAACACGACAGCCAGTGCCACAGTTCCTCAACAAACCGTCCATACCGGCGTGATGAATACGATCCTCAACTGGACATGACCACAACGCAGCCCTGAAGTATCAGCAGAGATCGAGTCAACTAGATCATCCATTGTGAAGGCCTCATCGACACGACAGCCAGTAGCACAGTTCCTCAACAAACCGTCCCTACCGGCGTGATGAATACGATCCTCAACTGGATGGAACTGAAATAAACACTATGATTGTTGCGATCCTATCAGACTTATGATAGCAACCTGATTCGTAGCAAAGCACTGTTCGACAGAGGAGAACTTGCCCCCCGACTAAGCCTGGTTTCTCCCAAGGTTTTTTTTCTCCATTTTAACACCTATTTGCCACCTGATGTCACCTGATGGAGTTTGGGTTCCTTGCCGCTGTCGCCTTTGGCTTGCTTAGTTGGGGACACTTGACATTTGCCTTGACATTTTATATTCAACAGTATTCTTGACATTTAATCAACAGTGCTTCTGATCTGCCTGCATTGACACTATTCTTTAAGTATAAATTATGTACCAGTTATCAATGTAAAGCTGCTTTGACACAATCTACATTGTAAAAAGCGCTATATAAATAAAGGTGACTTGACTTGACTTATCATTTGAAACATGTAGTAGCATCTTTACATGGCTGCTCGCTCTAACGTTAACTTGGATAAATGTGCGCCATTATTCAATATATCCAAGTGTTTGTGCAGAGTGTGGAAGCTGAAGTATTAGCGTGCTTACTGCAAGACATACATTTTTTTTTCTGATAACAGCGTAAACAACGTAAAATACTCTGTCATTTTTGGTCAATACATCTTTCGAAACTGTCTACTTTCGAAAGGGTCTACTTTTATTAGTGTTATTGTTATTTTTTTTTTTCCTGTATACTTTTGTGTACCTGCTATTTTTCCCCGACACGTTTATAATCATTACTTTTGCCGGTGATTTGCGGCAAGCTTTATACGTGGCACTTGAGTTAGGAATAGAATGTATTACGCCTATATATTTTAAACGCTCATTATGGTTTAGCATTCTCTTCAGTATATATTTAAGTAATTAAATTAATATAAACATGCAATTAGTTGACTAATGGCTTAAATGAACGACTAATAGTTGACCAGAAAACTCTTTAGCCGGGGGCAGCCCTACTAAAAACCCATAAGGTATAACTAAGGAAGCTCATGGCTTGAAAAATACTATATTTCTTCTGTGTTTTGGGACCACAAATTGAACAGATCTATTGAAATTTCTGCTTCACAAGTGTGGAATTGTGACCTATTTAGACCTATTGCTAACTGTTGATCTACTGGGTCACTGGGTGGAATCTTGAATCTCTGTTTCATTGTATCTTCTTTTCAACGCTTCTTGTGATTCTCTCTTTGGGTTCCTCCACATTCTTCATAATGAAGGCTTGTCCACAAGGTAAGCACACAGGTGTACCACTGCCTTTAAAAAAAACTGCACACTCCCATGACCCTCATCCAAATGGTCCACTGAATTATCTTTTCTATCTCTAGCTGTGTGGTGTCCACATCGAAAAAAGGCAGCTGAGTTTGAGTTTCATGTGTCTATTGGGTATTTCTATCAGCACAGAGGCAGACATCAGTTAGATAGACGCTCAGAACATGAAGGTAAGTGTCTCTCAAGTTGATAGAGGTGAGTAATCAAGCATTGTCAGGGATACGGGGACAACACTACTGGCTGTCAATTGAGATTCGCTTTAGGTGGTAATCTTCCGGATTCTTACCATTTCTCTAAGATAAGACAGAAAGAAGTTAAACCCACTTACTGTAAATTGCTCTCCTATTCTGACATCTATTACACAAGTTGGTGGTTTTCTCCATTTCTCTGCTAGCCTATTCTACTATAAAGAAGGAAACTCTCCTCAGAACGAGCAAATTGAGACTACTAACCTACGGTTGCAGTTGCCATTTATTGGCATTATATGTTATGGTGATAGAAAGGAAAAAGCAAAAAGCAATATTTTTTATAAAAGGACAGGAAATATACGACTGCACACTTGTACAGCTCCATGAGTGACATCATAAGAGAATGTGGAGACATGATCTGAAATTTGTCCATCCTGTGCAAGTACAAAGCAATAAAGAACAACTTCCAAATATTCTAAATTTCATCAAAAAAATGTATATATTTTTGTGGTGGCACATTTAGTGGAATATGCAGTTCTCAATTAACTGGAACAGATTATTGCTTTGATATGTAGATCATGATGTAGTAGAAAAAAGGATCAACAAAATGTGGGGCTATCAAGAATGTGATGTTGCACATCCACAATATTTTAATCTAACAGTAATGAACTTTTCAATGTGGTGTGAGGATCTCCCAGAGAGTCCAAGTGATCAGGTTACAGACTGTGACCATATCCTGTTAGAAGATGATGTTTTCTAATTATTCATGAGAGCATGTGGCACTTTCATATGAAAGATGTTTTAAACTGAGATCTTATACTTTATTTCAGAGTTGAGAATTGGGAATCACATTTTTTTTGTTTCAAATAGAGATTCTCCAGCGATTCTGAACAGACAACTTGTTACGGCCTACGCCTTGAGTGTGTGTTCTCCTTCATGTGACGTCATGTCTCCCCTAATCTTTCTCTCTGAGTCTGATTGTTTAGGTCTGCCCCTGTGTACCTGTGTCTCATGGCATGAGTGCTGATTAACTATATTAAGGACGCTGAAGCCGAGCATGGCAAGGGAAGGAGATCTAACAGCAAACAAGCTTTATTACCCTTATTTTTCTTTCTTAATTTTGGTTTGTTAATCTTTGTTGCCTTTATACTTTGGAGTTGTTCCGTTGTTTGTTTGTGTTTATTATCTTTCGTTAGTTATTTTAGAAACGTTTTCATTTTTCTTTCTTGTTTTGATATGTTTCCTTTGTGTTATGTTTAGTTTTGTTATCTAAATAAATGGGTTTTTTTTAGTTTTTTTTTTGCATTGTATTTTGGATTCACGTGTCCTTTATGTTGCGTTCCCCTTTCTGGCTCATTTAAATAGGGGTTCATAACACAACTAAACAAAATAACGTGATATACTAGAGGACTGACAAAATGTTAATTGCTGCAGTCTGTTTAAAGATGTTAATTTGAATGAATTATTAAAAACAGTTTCAGTGATTTAATAACTCACTTATAAAGCCTTCACTTGTTTCATTACATGGTAAATCAGCATTTTTGAGCAAATCTCTTGTATGAATGATTCAATGACAAATACATTTTTTAACAGTCACTTGTTGCCACCTACTGGTGTAACGATGTAATTGTACAATCTTTATCTGAAGCATCAAGTTATTTTGAAAAGGTGATTTGCTCCATTTTGATCACTACTGTAGACATCAGTGTACTATGAAACTATGACATTTTATCCCAGTACTTCTGTGATAATTTGAATATTTGTAACTCAGAAATAACAATACTGTGTGGTTAAAAAAGACTGTTTGTGAAGCTCTTTCTTATACATAACTGCTTTGTCCGGTGGCAGTGGCAGCGCAAAGGCAGATTTAAATATTCCAGTGTAATTTTGTCAAAGGTTTAAATAGACACAGGCGAATTGTTGTCATTTAGGAATAAGATCCCGTGGGCATCTGAATCGAGATCGCGATCTTTTAATGATTAATCGTGCAGCTGTATTTCAGAGACACGTTAATGCATGCAAGTGAGTGTTTGTTTTTCTGTTGCGAGAGTTTGAGGGTGTTGCATAGCTTTCACCAAGATCATTGTTCCTATGTAATGATTGTATTTCTGGGTGGCATAAATTAGATATAAGACATCAATGCAACCCTTTCGTACTGTGAATGCAACCAGTCAATTGACTTGTATTTGTAAATAAAAGCCACAAAATAAGTGTCAAAGCTTAAGCCAAAATTTAATAGCGTGTTTGTTAATATTTTTGATGCAGAGTACAAATGCAAAAGCTGTTTGTATTTGTGTGAAGTACTCTGAGCTTACAAAACCATGTTGTAAGGATAGCAGACTCACACAGGTAAGTGAACCACAAGCAGTTTATTTGTACAATTGGAGACACAGGAAATAATTCAGTTCAATTGTAAAAGCAGCACTTGCATGAAACAACTGGACATTAATTTATTTCTCTTCACCAGGTGCAGACGATGACTGGAGGATGCCAGAAGACGAGACAACAGAGGGGAGACAACAGGTAAGGAGCAGACACTGGAGACAACTGGAGAAATGTAGGGGACCTCGCTGGAGTAGAAAGGATGCGGGTAGGTGAGTCTGTATTCCCAAAAGAGGCCAGACTGATAGATGAGTCCTATTTTTATTGTGGAGTGAATTGGAGTAATACTGACTAACAGTTATGGTTGGTTATTACACTGTAAAGTTCGATGTTTGTATATCTGGAGCAGTGGAGCCTGGTTTGCATTATCCCCCCCATGGTCCGCTCTTGTGGACCGATGCTTCCAAAGCCATGGTCGACCTTTTCCCCGTGGAGGACAGTATGGACGTGACTCTTGGAAGGTGGAAAGCAGAGTAGGATGGATCTAGAATGTAATTTTGAAGTACCAAAGATTCTTCTGGTCCGTAGCCCTCCCAGTCTACAAGTTACTCCTTGATGTAGGCGAGACCATCTTCTAGGAGCAGCTGCCGCTGGACCAAGCTCTGTGGAAGAGGATGAGATAGAGGGTTGGTAAGGTTTTAGTCTAGATACATGAAATGTGGAATGAATTTGGTATGGAGGAGGGATCTGAAGCTAGTATGTCACAGGATTGATCTGTCTTTGGATGGTGAAGGGACCAATGTCTGTACGGGAGGCTTGATGTCCTGCATTGAGAGCCATGCCTTCTGCCCGGGCTGGTATGAGGGAGGGTCTGATCTCCGGGCATCGGCATTGCTTTTTTGCGTTGCACTGGCCATTGGAGATGATGGTGAGCTAAGTCCAAAACCCTCTCGCTCTCTTTAAACTAGTGGTCAACACCTGGTAAATCAGATAGTTCCCCTGACCATGGAATGAGTAGTGGTTGGAAGCCGAATACTCATTGAAATGGAGTAAGTCTGGTAGACAGTTGGCAGTGGGAATTTTGTGTGTACTCGTCCAGGGTAGAAATTGATTCCAGGTGTTCTGGCGGTGATGATAGAAGGTTCTCAGAAACTTTCTGATCATCTAAATTTCCCTCTCTGTTTGCCCATTGGTTTGTTGATGATTGCAGAAGATAAGCTGACTGTCAGACCTAGAAGGGAGAAAAAGGATTCCACACACGAGAGATAAATTGAGGCCCTCTGTCGGAAAAATCTCTTCAGGTAGTGCTTAATTTGAGCTGGATCCTGTTCCGGAAAATCAGATTTCAGATTTTTATGTTCTGGTATTTGTTTTTAAACGATCCGCAATTAACAAGTGCTTTACATGGTGGCCATGTGTGCACACATGTGAGAGAGCGAGACAGAGCAAGCACCGGTTTATGCAGATGTATTTGGAGGTGGTTTTGCTATTGTCCCTCCACATATGTATTTTTATCAATCAGCTTTCTTAGATTCAAAATCACCCTCATTGTTTGGTGCTGTTTATTGTTTTGCGTGCAGTGAGCAGTGAAAGTTTGGAGAGAGTCACGGGGCCGAGAGCTGTGAGAGCGGAGCGAGGCCGGTGGTGTGAGTGTTAATGAGCATCACCTGCGTGCCGCACCAGCCTCGAGTTACTCATGGAGTGACGACAGTGCAAGACGAGAGAGGACCAGGTTTGGACTTTATGTTGTGTTTTGTTTATGTGTGTATGCAGCTGTTGTCCTGTGAGTTTAGTGTGTGTTTATTTTGATATTAAAGTTACGTGAAATGTTCGCTGGTTCCTGCCTCCTACTTCCCTTATCAACGAACTGTGTTACAGTGTGGTTTGATGGACACCCTGGCGGAGCTGGCTCAGTGTTGGTGGCTTGAGCGATGTCCTCATCCAGGGACACAAAAATCTTGATAGGCTTGAGTTTATCAGGACTTTCAGAGGGGGAATGAATATGGGAGAGTGCATCTGCTTTGATGTTTTTGGTTGATGGATGATATGAAAGAAAAATTTAATCGGGTAAAGAAGAGGGCTCAACTAGCCTGTCTAGGGTTGAGTCTGTTTGCATCTCTGAGATATTCAAGGTTTCTGTGGTCAATGACGAGCCCCATCTAACCAATGCCACCAAACCTCCAAAGCAAGCTTGATGACTAACAATTCATGGTTTCCGATGTCATAATCTCTAACGGGGTGCATTTTTTTTATTAATAGGCACATGGATGTAGACGAGGAGGATTCCCCTGCTGCTGAGAAAGAATAGACCTCATGCCTGTAGTAGATACATTGACATTCACTGAATAGTTTTTGCAGGTCAGAATGGATGTTTCTGGAAGGCGTCAAAGGCTTCCATGGTCCAGGACAGAGACTTGGGCTTTCATTTGAGAAGTGTTATTAAGGGAGATGTCAGGGTACTGTTATGATAGATGATGGATGAATTTCCCCTCGTCCATCTGTATAACCTCACAGCTGATGTTGTATCCCAGGAACTGGATGGCACTGGATGGTGGAATGAATAATTTACTGCATTCAGATACAGATGATATTTCTTTAGCTTACTCATCTCTAGTGCAACATGATGGCGATGTTCGGCCAGGTTCCGTATACCAGAATATCATTGATGTAAACCAGGACGAATTTGTGGAGGTACTCCTCGAACACCTCATTAATGAAGACTTGGGACACAGAGAGGACATTCACGACATGACCTTACAACATGATTCATAGTGGCCTTTAGGGGTCACAAAGGCGGTCTTCCATTTATCCCCACTACGGATCCAAATGAGGTTGTATGCACTGTGTAGATCCAGCTTGATAAAGATGGTCACTCCACGCAGTAGTTCCAGGGCAGCAAAACAAGGGGATTTTTGCAAACCCTTTTTGCAACAACAACAAAAAAAATTTGAAGCAGCAGGGGAGGTAGATGGATGGATATAACCTTGACAATGGATGGATTTAACCATGGCCTTTTGCTTTTTGATAATGGATAAATCTTTCAGCAGGGCACTGTCTCACCAACAGAAGATCTATTGCACAGTCCCATGGTCAATGAGGAGATAATTGGGGGCAGAAGACATCCTGAAAATGATAATAGGACGGAGGAATCTCCACAGATAACTATTTGATGAGACTTTCGATAGATGTAGTGCTCAGGCCCATTGGCATAGCTGGTTTAGAGTTCTTGGGAAGTCTAGGAACAGGAAAGCAGTCCGGAAAGCATTGTTCTCTCCTCTTCAGGATGTCTCCAGTGGACCAGGATATGACAGATGAATGGTGAATGAGCCAAGTATGCCTCAGGATGACATCTGTGGTGGAGCTTTCCAGAACCAAAAGCACAGTATTCTTCATGTGTAACAGACCAACTTGAAGGCTGATGGGTCCTACAAAGAGGTGAATGGTTCCTCGATTTAAGGGTTGACCAGTTAATATGTGGACCTTGAACGAAGAGTCATGGGTTCTTTTCCAGAGGTTGAGTTTGTGGCAGAGCGCCCCCGAGATGAAATTGCAGACTGACACCAATTTGAGGAGAGCGGATACTGAAATCACAGTATCAGTGACACAATCACAGAATGTACATCAGCAGTATTTAGAGTCACTCAGGTTAATAAAGGCAAGAGTGTAACAATGGGACTGGGTACAAAACTCACTAGCAGACGTGAAGGGCAAGTGGGACACTGTGCTATAATGTGTCGTCCACCACCGTAATACAAGCAGAGTATCTGGGTGAGCTCTTGAAATGGGTCTTGCATGGATTTTGCTGCCGGGTTCATGATGCTGGTCTGGCCTTCTGTAAGGAATGCACAAACTTACAAGTGTAAGTGAACCACAAGCAGTTAATTTGTACAGTCAGAGACACAGGTAAGAATTCAATTCAATAGTAAAGCAGCACTTGCATGAAACAACTGGACTTAAATCTTGTTTCCCTTCACCAGGTGCAGACGAAGACTGAAGGATGCCAGGAGGAATCGAGATAATAGAGGAGACAACTGGTTAGGAGCAAACACTGGAGACAACTGGAGAAACTTGCTGGAGTAGAAAGGATGCAGGCAGGTGAGTCTGTATTCCCAAACGAGGCCACGCTGACAGAAAGGTTAGTCCTCTTTTTATTGTGGCGTGAATTTGAGTAATAATGACTGACAGGTGTTGTTGGATGGAACGGTGGAGCCTGGTGTGCATGTGACACATACATTTATTTTATTTTTTTTTGCATGAAGTGATGAAATGCAGCGTACATTTGTGGGAACCTTCGATGAATTTTAACTCAGTGACACAAAATAAAACTTAAATTGTTGTCCGTTGTTTTCCCTCTTCCCCTCTACACTTTGCATCATACCACTCCCATTTTTCTTTGCATTTTTAAAAATTGTAGTGAAAACTATCCTGTGCTGAAATATAGTTTTTTTTTAATGACCCTATAAGAGAGACCTAGTCATTCAGACAATTTACAGACTAGTTGATTATGGAATCTGGTAGTTCTGCACGTATCATGTTAAAGCTTCATGCATAGGTCTGAGGTGTTCTGTTTATGATCCTCTAAAAATGTGGCCTTTAATCGTACACTTTCCCCAATTTTAGCCCAATTAAATTGCTCTTTAGTAGTTGAACAAGGGAGTTTTGTTCTGCCTTTCAAATGCTAATCTTTTTTCATTCATGGTCACTCTTTGAGATTATTTGTTGGCTAATAAATCCCCTTGTTTGCCTCCTGCATGTATAATTGATATTGTCACATGGCTCTTTGAGCAGGGGAGAGCTAAAATGTACAATGCTCTTCTACTAAGACCCAACACAACTCAGAAAGCAATCAGTCCTTGACAAATGTGTCATTCAGCAAGCACTCATAATGTAGGAGTGTTTTTGATATCGTACTAAAGGATGCAGCATAGAACAGCACTTGAGTTGAATAAGACAGATGCTGTTGTGAAGAGAGAGTCTATAAGGTGGTGAAAGGAAGTTTTGACCCATCTAGACTTATTGTGACTCTTTTGCTTCACATTGAAACAGCATGAATAGATTTTAGAATTAGTTTTGACCTGGATACTTAGTTTGAACTGTAAAGCATGTCTTGTTATTATATTGTTCTCAGTTAACACTTTCACACTGAAATTACTTAAAGTGAGAATGCTACAGTTGAATGCTGGCTCTCATGTCTTAAACTGTTGGTGCATTATGTTTTTGGTCTTTGCATTTAGAGGATGCAAGAAAGACTGTCTAATCTATTTGCATTTTACCAGGCAAAAGGATAGTATATCTCTAAACTGTCTCTTTTTATCTAATAGCTTGCAATTAACATTTTTTTCCTCTACCTCATAAATTAATGCATGGAATTTGAATTAAGCATGTATGAAAAATACTTGTCCTCCTAATAATTGTCCTCCTTTTGTCTCACCGCAATTCATTTGTGGTTTGTTATATTCCCCTCTCTTCCACTGCTCGCTATCCCTCAGATACAGTACGTGGGGTAATTGATATGCTTTAACGGAGGTCAAAATTTGCATGTGAATTAACAGCAGTAAATTAAATTGATATTCTGGGCACATCACAATCCATTCCTTTAGACCTTTGTTTTGGTGCCTGGCAGATCCAGGGTGTAACCGTGAAGCAGTCAGAAACATCTGTCTGCTCAATAATTTGATAAACAGCTCATACAAATAGTCTTCAAATTATTCCCACCGAAGGCTATGTTTTGTCTCCAGTGTGAAAGCTGGAACATACAACTCAACTGAACGCAACGTGTTTTTCCTTTCTCTTAAAAAATGTATTTCCTCTTTATTCTACTGGCAGTTTTTCAGAGTATTGGCTGTAATGGCCGTCTCTCATGTTCACGTCACAATTGCCGTGATTTTAAGCAGTATCCAAGGATTAATTTAACTAGGGATGACAATAATTAGTAGAGATGTTCCGATACCCCTTTTCCATTCCCGATACCGATTCCGATACCTGAGCTCAGGGTATCGGCCGATACCGAGTACCGATCCGATACCTGGGTGTGTATCTGTATATATATATACTACTAGCCCTGTATGAATTGATAGAATNTGTTTTGTCTCCAGTGTGAAAGCTGGAACATACAACTCAACTGAATGCAACGTGTTTTTCCTTTCTTTTAAAAAATGTATTTCCTCTTTATTCTACTGGCAGTTTTTCTGAGTATTGGCTGTAATGGCTGTCTCTCATGTTCACGTCACAATTGCCGTGATTTTAAGCAGTATCCAAGGATTAATTTAACTAGGGATGACAATAATTAGAGACCATCTTTATATTTAAAATGTTGGTGACATTTAGTTGGGGGTCCAATTATCACTATTAACTAGCTGCTTATTAGCATGCACATTACTATGATATTGGCTGTTTATTAGTCCTTATAAAGCACATATTAAAGCCTTATTCTGCATGAACATATTCCACATCTCTTAATTTTAACCAATACCTTAACAACTACCTTACTAACTATTACTAAGAAGTAATTAGGAGTTTGAGGCAAAAGTTGTAGTTAATAGTTAGTTAATAGTGAGAATTGGACCTTAATCTAAAGTGTGACCAAAATGTTGTATATCAAAACATTTAAAGAGAGGGAAGATAGAAAGTCAAATGTTATCTCTTTTTGTTAATGGAAATTCAGTGAATGATTTTTCACATAAATAACTGTAGGGGAATTACAGTTAAACCATATAAAGAGACCAATATGCTCAATGAAGACCAGGAGTCGAAGTTGAAGTTCAAATAGTTGGCAGAGTTTACTAAAGAAAACGTTCTTTACACTTCCAAAGGCCATAGAAAATAAGAGGATTCAGCCTCGTTCTAACTTAGGATCAAGGGGCAATTTTTCTTATTTATGTACTTGTTTCTTTACTCATTTAATTATTTATATAATTTTATAATCACGGAAAATGACATTTTGCGAGCAAAGATGGAGTTGGTGTCAAGTTGCATAGAAATATTTCACCTAAAAGGCGAGCCCGTGGATATCACACAGGCAATTTGCAAACTTTGCATGAGAGTTACACCGGTGAAGGTGTCTTAAACCACAGTCAATGAGCACGTTTACATGCACACCAGTACAAAAAACAGCTTATTGCCGGTTTACATGCAAACCAATAACCCAGCAACGCAAGTAAACCACTTTATTAATAAATCAGGTTATTTCCCGGTAGTGAGGTCAAAGCATAGCCTAGTCATTAAGTGTATCTGACTCAGAGTTAGGGCTGGACGATTAATCGAAAAGTAATCGAAACCGAAATTCAGATCCTCTAACCGACGTAATTTTCCCATGTCAGTTATTTCATTTTTTAATCCTGTTAATACTTCTCACTTAAAAACATACTACCGCGCGTATAGCCATGTGACTCTGCCCCGTCCAGTCAACATGCAGGTGAACGCTGAGTCAACATACAGAGATGGTGCGAAAACGGTGAGCCTTGCGTCTTCACTAAACTTTGTTAGTTGTATGTATTTTAAGGTTTGCCAGTTTGGACATTCAAGCTATTTAGACGATCGGATGTCTATTATTATATTGAGCTACCGCGCTCGCGCAGCTGCATTGTGGCACAAACACTCATACAAGCAGTAGCTGCACAAAATGTGAAGATCACGCACACTGAGAGGAGCAGAAACTAGTTGTCAGCGCTGTCTTGTGATTTATCACTAAAGTAGCTTAGAAACTCAAAAGTTATCATAGTATATATTTTTCTTCTTTTGAAGTAACTATTTACAACCCACAGCTTCACAATTAATAGAGAGATGGTATGACTAATTCACACATGCAATCGCTCTCATTACGTACTGGTACTGTGCTAATTTATCTTTATCTGATTTACAACAAGCAGAAATCTGTAAGAAATATTACGAACAATAGATAAAATGACTGCTGAAAGTGAGCTGTCATGTCAGATCACTCTTTCATTAGGAAAAAATATCCCACCTTTAATAGTCAAGCATATTTACAGTACAAACCTTGTAAGTGAACTATGAGGGCAAAAAAACCCAGAAACAAAGTAATTGTTCATTAATCGTAATCGAGGTAAAATGTTCAATTAATCAAGGTTTTGATTTTAGGTTATAATCGTCCAGCCCTACTCAGAGTATTCCATTTATTATGTCTGTTGTGATTTTAAATGAAGCATTAAAAACCGAAGAGTATTCCTGCCAGCGGGAACCTTACGGATATTATCCTCTTATGCCATTACAGATGCAGCCTTTTGACTGTACTTCTGCACGAGATAAGAACACTTTTTTTTTTCTTGTGTCAAGAAGTTTGTGATATATTTCCTCCTCCCTAGCTACCGCGAAATGCTCGCTCAGTCTGGATGCACTTAAATTCAAAGTAAGGACACTTTTCTGTCATATAGCCCATCACATATGCGCAATTAAAAAAGCCCAAAAAACGCAGGTTAATGTGTTTACATGCCGGGAGAAATCGGGGTAAGGGGCAAAATTCTAGCTGTGTCGATCAGTTTATGCTCAAGCCGTTTATGACTTTAATCCGATAAAGGAAAACAGGTTAACGTGTTTACATGACCACATGCATTGTCAGCTTATTAAGCATAGCTAATTGGGTTAAGAACGTGCATGAAAACGTACTCTTATTCCCTGAAAGTGCAAGCAAAAACTGAACAAGCTTTTGGCATCTGTTGCTGCATTAACGGCGCATTCTCTCAGAGATGACAAAAGCTGAATCTACCTGAAAATATGCTGATTACGGTAGCCTGTATCGACTATCTAAATTTACTGGCTTATATTTATCTTGTGGACCATACATTAATGAGAAGAATCAATATTTCTTGTTAAACAAGTTTTAGCTAAGTGTTTGAAGCTGCTTTTGATTTTCATAGATGACTGCTGTGTTATGACCTAAAGACTGTTTTAGGCCTTATATATTATATATTATTTTATATATTATTATTATGATATGAATTATTATTATTAATATTATTATTATTAATTTGTAATTGTATTGTTATTAGTGTTATTAGTGTCATTTAACACTTTGTTAATGTGCTATGGAAACTAAACAAAATGCTGATGAGCAACTATGCCGTTTTCGCCTTTAACAACAACTGTATAGGAATGATGAGTCTCTTTTATAACTAGCTCTCTTGACAGTTTGTGAATAGATCACCTTGCACTTTAATTTTGATGTGGGATGTAGTTTTGTAGTCTGTTTTAAAAACATTTTCATTGGAGTGCTCAATCATCATACGCGCGTGTCGGTGTCGCAAGTATGTGGTGATGTTATGAAATTAGGGAAGGCAAATGACTGGTAGGTCCTAATATTAATTTAATAATAGTAATAACCTTATGATAATGATGACAATAATAATAATTGAATACATTAATGGGAAAACAAGCCAATTATCGTCAAAGGCATCAGCTCTGACTATCATCGATACACAATACTATCATCTATCAGCACAACCCTAATATGTAAGGGTCACAGGAAGGACTCTTCTTATCTGGGACACTGTTGAACTCTCCAGGAGACTATTCCTTTGTCATAAACACATATTTCAAAAAAATTATAAACAACCTCTGCAAGCGCAATTAGATAAAATGTAAGTGATATCTTTTACCTTCGAGGCAGATATTTGTCAGGACTTCACTGGAACAGAACATGAAAACTACTTCAGCACAGAGCACTGATATAAACATGATCATGATACACATGATTCAGTTATAGTTTAACCCTCTGGAGTCTGAGGATTTTTGGGGCCCTGGAGAAGTTTTGACATGCCCTGACATTTGTGCTTTTTTCAGTTGCTTATAAACATATTAATGGCAAAAGTGTCATTACACTGTATTCAGCACGAACTAGGCTACCATAATATGTGAGCAACATGTATGTACATGTTTGTATTTTTGAGAGAATAACGTTTATGTGTGGTTATTGAAAAAACAAAAAAATTAAGTTACTGAAATACGGCCACGAAACAAATACTAAATATGTGTTCACAAGACTTCTGGGTGTTGGAGGTTGTAGACTAGAATTTTTGCTTCAAAATGATATAAAAATTATCCTGCATATTCTTTTATATAAAACATTATATTTATTTAAATTTTGTAAGACACTTTTTGTCAAGAAAAACAGTATGCGTGAATCTTCATGAATAATGCTGTGATTCACACCTGAGAAGACAAAGACCCACATAATGAGCCGCATAATGAGCCCTTTCAGAAGAAACTAAAAAATTAAAGTACAACGTTGTTTTTTTGTTTTTTTTTGGTAGTTTATTCAGAATATAGTTAACAATATAAATGAGACACATTTTGAATAAATGAGGGCACATTTTGAGTATACAGTTTTACCTGGAAATAAATCCTGCTCAAAGATATAAGTGAACATCACTTAACTGACATTCCAAGGTGTTTGGTTTTCTTTGCACTGGAGAAGAAAAAAAAAACTTTCCTGCTTCCAGTCAGTGATCTCACCATTATATTCATTCAGAATGTCCAGTGTAGGCCAATATCTGGTCACTATGATTCTCAAATCTGTGAGATAAATGAAAACCTCTGTGAGCATGATAACAGGATCATATCAGCTATTGTATTAACGTTAATATAATGTCCACTCTTAACATGATTTTTGTGATCTTATTCATGCATGTATTTTTGCACATCATGTGAAGAAAATTTTGTATAGGCCTAAATTTTAAATTACAGTACCAGTCAAAAGATTGGATACATTACTATTTATAATGTTTTTTAAAGAAGTCTCATGCTCATCAAGCCTGCATTTATTTGATCAAAAATACATCAAATAATGTTTTTCTATTTCAATATACTTTAAAAAAATAATGTATTTCTGTGATGCAAAGCGTCTGAACATTCATATTACCTCTATGGTATTTTATATATTATATATAGAGCCTAAATGTTGATGTGCAGTTTAATACATTGCTAACACATTTTATTTCAGTATATATTACATATTTTAGTCAATTTCACTCATCTCAGTAGCAATATAGTTTGTGAATAGCCAGTATGGCAATTTACTAATGTAAGTTGTGTGTAGTAAACGAAACAGCACGTCGATCTGCCCCATTAATTCACACTGAGACAAAACTTGCAGGATTCATATTTAAACAGTCTTTTTGCGGTTTAATAATCACAGACACTATATCACGATTAGAATAAAGAATTCAAGAATAAAAAAAACTTACCATTCACAATCATCGGCTTGATCTAGTTGATCCTCGAAATGAAAGTGAAACCAGTCATGCTCATCCTCTGAGGCAAATCCTTTTAAAATTATTCCTCACCACATCTCAAAACGATGAAAAGTACATGAAACTGACTGAAACTTGATGTATTTTTCCAAGCTGATGCGTAGCGGGCGTTCACTCTCTGTTGCATGTATCACCTCAGTATTTGTGTCTGAATAGCGCGCACTTCGTGGGTGTGGCCGAATTAGTGGATAATGAGCTGACTCGCCAACATCTGACATCTCTCTATTCATACAGATTACATAAACAGAGAGAATATTTGTCTTACATGATTTAAAACCTGACATTTCAATATTTCTTTAGACATATGTCTAATTTTTGTGTCATTAGTATTCACTAAGTTACAGTTCATTTTCTGAGGACTATCAGAATAGACTTCATTCAGAGAGAGACTGCGGCTCGCGCATCATGTTAGTTTTCTTTATTTTGCAAAAAGCACAACATATTGTTTTTACTCTGTACACAAATAAAAGAAGACATTTCACAGATTAGAATGGTGTATAACTCTTAATTGTATGTCCAAAATTGAACTCCAAAAGTATTTTGAGTCTCTTTCACACTGATAAGAAAAAAAGCAAGGTGGTATCGCCGGCACGACCGCCAACTCGAAGGGGTTAACATTTCATGACACATTGTGTTTGTTTAAATAAATAAGTAAATCCTAAAAATAATTTCACATGCTAAGTATGTGTATGTGTTGACCTTAGACACAGTTTTTACATGCCTTTATACAGCTGTCATAAGAAGAGCAGAATAAAACTATAAAGTTCAAACAATTCCCTTTCTACAAAATATGACTATTGATTAATTTGGTTGTATCAAGCAAATCAAGTACAAAACAAGTACCTATTTATTCTCTGGAAACCAGGCTAAATGAGTAAACACCGTTACCTCTCAGAAACCAAATACAGACATTGCATGTAACATAAACATAAACCAGATTAGATATACTGTTTTAAGAAAACTATGATTTCCAATACCTTATATAATACAAGAAGAGGGATGGTAAATCATCCCCTTCATAACAAAAATTATTTGCAGATATAGGACCATGTTTTTTTCAGGCACAAAATGAACAACATTTTCAAGTTCACAATAGATATTTTCCTTATAAAAACAATAAATTGTCTCCATGCAGCTTATGAGTCCCACAGCAATTGCAAAAGAGGTGAATTAATTTTTATTCTGAATGTGATCTACATCAGAGTATAAAAGCTTTCAAGTTCTCTGTGTTAATTCAATAGTCACTTGATTTATTTTAATGTCCTTATAGCATGAGGAAGGTGAATTTGACTAAGCTTTTATCATCGTTCCAACAACTGGACACTTATGTTAATTGATGACCTTTTTTTGCTTTATTTCGCATTTGACCAGGCCAGCTTACTGATCTTTGGTGAGAAACTGGATGAGTTATATGGAATTGGAACTGAGCCAATCTTTAAACATATCAATATAATGTTTTTGTAGTTTGTTTTCTAATTAAAATAGATTTTATTACAAAAAAAAAAAACTTAACATTGTCATACTAGGCACCTCAAGATTCCATTCGATTATGATTCTGGGAGTCATGATTTGATCCAAAAATGATTCTTGATCTACATTTTTTTTTATTATTAAGACTTTAAATCTCAAATTTATTTGTACATTTATTTAATTACTTATGTAATTACACTACCGGTCAAAAGTTTTAGAACGTTAAGCTTTTTAAAAATGTTTTTAAAAGAAGTCTCTTCTGCTCACCAAGGCTTCTTTTATTTGATCCAAAATACAGCAAAAACAGTAATATTGTGAAATATGTTTACAATTTAAAATAACTGTTTTCTATTTGAATGTATTTTAAAATGCAATTTATTACTGTGTTGGCAAAGCTGAATTTTCAGCATCATTACTCCAGTCTTCAGTGTCACATGATCCTTCAGAAATCATTCTAATGTGCCGATTTGCTGCTCAAGAAACATTTATTATTAGTGACTGAGGAGGTCAAGGGCAGGTACTGGCACGTTAGGAGGCCTTCAGGGTGGTACCGGCCATGCAGGTGACCAGGGCGGAGCCGGCCATTCAAGGCGCCATGGAGGATCGGGCAGTTCAGGGTGCCATGGCGATGCGGCCTCCGTGGCCTTGGCCAGGACCCCAGGCTCGGCCACTACGGCCACGGGTATATGCCCCCCCCCCCCCCNTGTTTCTTTGGGAGGAGCTATGGGTTTCAGGGCTGGAGTGGATTCTGGAGCGGGCTCATGGACTGGAGCGGATTCTTGAGCGGGCTCATGGGCTGGAGCGGATTCTGAAGCAGGCTCATGGGCTGGAGCGGATTCTTGAGCAGACTCGGGGACTGGAGCGGACTCTGGAGCAGACTCGGGGACTGGAGCCATTACTGGCCTCTGGTCAGGGGCCGGAGCCATCACTGGACACTGGTCAGGGGCTGGAGCCATCTCTGGACACTGGTCAGGGGCTGGAGCAGACATTGGAGTGGACTCAGGGGCTGGAGAAGACACTGGAGTGGATTCAGGGGCTGGAGAAGACACTGGAGCAGATCCAAGGACTGGAGAAGACTGGAGCGGACCAAGGGGCTGGAATCATCTTTGGGCTCCAGGACATCCCCTCATACTCCACCAAAATGCCTAAAGGCACAAGTGTGGTGGCCATAACGGCAAAGGGCTCAGGAGAGGCGGCGGCCATCTTGACCGAGGGCTCAGGCGTGGCGGCGGTACAAAAATGCAGAAAAACAGCAATACTGTGAAATATTATTACAATTTAAAATGATCTTTTTCTATTTTAATATACTTTTTAAAAAAAATGTATTTCTGTGATGCAAAGCGTCTAAACATTCATATTACCTCTATGGTATTTTATATATATTATATAGAGCCTAAATGTTAATGTGCAGTTTAATACATTGCTAACACATTTTATTTCAGTATTTATTATGTATTTCAGTCGATTTCACTCATCTCATATTCATATTTAAACAGTTTTTTTGCGGTTTAATATTCACAGACACTATATCGCGATTAGAATAAAGAACTTAAGAATAAAAAACGACTTACCTTTCACAATCATCGGCTCGATCTAGTTGATCCTCGAAATGAAAGTGAAACCAGTTATGCTCATCCTCTGAGGCAAATCATTTTAAAATTATTCCTCACCGCATCTCAAAACGATGAAAGTACATGAAACTGACTAAACTTGATGTATTTTTCCAGGCTGACGCGGGCGTTCACTCTGTTGCATGTATCGCCTCAGAATTTGCATCTGAAAAAGCGCACCCGCTCCATGGCCGTGGCCGAATTAGTGGATAATGAGCTGAGCCGCGAACTACTGACATGTCTCTCTTTTTACAGATTACATAAACAGAGAATATTTGTTTTCGATTTGACTTACATGATTTAAAACCTGACATTTCAACGTTTCTTTAGACATATGTCTCATTTTTGTGTGATTAGTATTCACTAAGTTACAGTTCATTTTCTGAGGGAGTATCAGATTGGACTTCATTCAGAGAGAGACGACAGATGACGACAGAAACACCTTTGCTTTTTGCAAAATGAAAACTAACATGATGCACGAGCTGCAGTCTCTCTCTGAATGAAATCCATTCTGATAGTCCTCAAAAAAATGAACTGTAACTTAGTGAATACTAATCACACAAACTTGAGAAACATCTCAAGAAACGTTAAAATGTTGTAAATAATGTAAGTCAAATCGAAAACAAATATTCTATGTTTATGTAATCTGTTTGAAAAGAGAGAGATGTTAGTCGTTCACGAGTCATCTCATTATCCGCTAATGCGGCCACGCCCACAGAGAGCGTGCAGCGATCAAAGGCAAATTCTGAGTCAATCCATGCAACAGAGTAAACGCCCGCATCAGCTCAAAAAAAATTTATCAAGCTTAGTCAGATTCATATACATCGTTTTGAGATGCAATGGGGAATAATTCTGGAAGAATTTACCTCAGAGGAAGAGCACGACTTTCAATTTCATTTCGAGGATCAACTAGATCACGCCGATGATTGTGAATGGTAAGTTTTTTTATTCTTAAGTTCTTTATTGTAATCGCAAAATAGTGTCTCTGAATATTAAACCGCAAAAAGACTGTTTAAATATGAATCCTTCAAGTTTTGTGTGTCTCTGTGTGAATGGCGCAGACGCGCGTTTAGTTTACTACACATAACTTACATTAGTAAATTGCCATATTGGCTATTCCCAAACTATATTGCTATACTGAGATGAGTGAAATCGACTGAAATACGTAATAAATACTGAAATATGTATTAAACTGCACATTAACATTTAGGCTCTATAATATAACAAATACATAAAGGTAATATGAATGTTTAGATTATTTCTTTGGCCTGTTTTGAACAGATAATGAAGTGTTTACTATGAAATAGTCACTATGTGAAGTGCCACATCACTGAAGCTTTTGTTCACAATAAATGATGAAAATTTAGCTTTGCATCACAGAAATACATTATATTTTGAAGTATATTAAAATAGAAAACCATTATTTTAAATTGTAATAATATTTCACAACATTGCTGTTTTTTTCTGTATTTTTGATCAAATAAATGCGGGCTTGATGAGCATGAGACTTTTTTCAAAAACGTTAAAAGTAGGAATGTGTCCAATCTTTTGACCTGTACTATAATTTAAAATAAAAAAGGGCTATTCAAAATTTTCTTCACATGATGTGCAATAATACGTGCATGCATGAGATCACAAAAATCATGTTTTCTGTTAAGAGTGGACATTTAAATTAGCGTTAATACAATAGCTGATATGATCCTGTTATCGGCATGCTCACTGAGTATTTTTTTTCTTTTAGATTTGAGAATCATAGTGACCATATATTGGCCCACATTGGACTGCATGCATATCATACTGAGCTCACTGACTGGAAGCAGGAAAGTTTTTTTTTTTCTTCTTCTTCTCCTTCTCCAGTGAATAGAAACACCAAATGCCAGTTAAGTGATGTTCACATACATCTTTGAACAGGATTTATTTCCAAGTATAACTGTACTCAAAATGTGTCTTTGACTCTCATTTGTATAGTTAACTATATTCTAAATGAACTGCAAACAAAAAATGATTTTATGATATTTCTTTTGTCATTACATTCTTTCTTAGTTAACTCAGTCACACTCCTCACTGAATGGCTCATTATGCAGCTCATTTGGGGCAGGGTCTTATTCTCCTCAGGTGTGAATCACAGCATTATTCATGAAGATTCACGCCTAAGCATTAATTCTATCTCAAACGGATTCATTTAAATAAGTTATTACTCCACAACCTGCATTACATCGTTCACCAAGGTGGTGAATGACAGGTTTGCGACAATACTGTTTCGGGAAACAGTCGTCACTAGCTGGTTGATTTGTTCAACGATGCATCGCACTGTGGTAGTGAAGCAGCGAGTTATGTCGTTGTACGGGAAACACACCCCTGACCATGCTGTATGTGGTTTTTATTTATTTATTTTGTGTGTGTGTGTGTGTGCAGCCTATGTGGACAACTCAATAGAGATATGTGTTATCTTGCCATTATATAGTGGAACGTAATCTTTTTATCTTTTTATTTCATTTGACTCATAGCGCAAATTCGCATTCACATATTGGGTAAAATGTGATACTGGTGATTCATGCTGCTGTAAAAGAGGTGCAGGAAACACTGATGCGTAGAAGTGATTTTTTTTTCAGTATATATCTGTATGTGTTTGCATGACAGTGTTCTCTAACATGCAAGAATTTGTGTCTAAACATTTATGAGTGTGCAGGAGCGACAGAAGCAATTAATGAAGTGCTGTGAAGTGGATAAAAAGGTTCAAAACCCTCTTTCAAAAAAATGTGCTAGAAACGTTAATAAAGTACAATGGAGTGTGGCTTGATGAGAAGCTTTTCTTTAAAGCCTAAGATAGAGAAAGAATTGGACACAGCCTGTCTCCCAAACAAATGTCAAGACTCCATGTCATCCATGCCAGTGACAGTAATTTCCATGCTTTAGGAGCAGGATTAAAAGTTGACGTGGAATAGAACAGCTCTCACACATTTTTAATAGAGTGGTATAAAGCTAATTCAAAAACAAAGGCCTCTGCTGTATGGGATCTCATCATGGCTAATTATGAGGGATAATTTGAAATGCCTTTGGAAAACGAAGCCCTAGTAAATGTAAAGCAGTTTAATTAGGCCAAATTGATCAGAATCAAGAGGACTGCTAAAAGCATACACAGTCACAATGAGGTAACCTGCACAGAATCTGCTAAACTAACACATAGGTGTTAAAGCTGTCCATTATTATAGAAATGGAGTAAATCACATTTTTAAGGCATGGCTTTTTTGATGTCAGGCATACTTTTTATCCTTTTACATTATAAGAGTTAAATCATCTGGGAGTTTTAAAATAGACAATTACAGTCCTTAAAATGTATTTTGTGTATGTTTTTGCCTTTTAATGTCTTTCTCATTCAGTGATTGGTTGTATTCTATCTCTATAGTAAAACCAGAAATTATTCAGACATTTTTGATATATTTTTACTAGTGAGTGCAGGGCACTATAGTTCATTTATGTAAGTGAGGAAAGCAAAATAAACTGACATATTATTCCCAAAAATTCTTCATACAGTGGACTACCAGTAAAATTGATAAAACAATTTGAACCAAAAATTATTCAGACACTTTGACCTGACCATGTTTTGCTTAAGTGTTATCTGACATAATTAAGATAATTTTTTCTGACAAAGTTTAACTTTGAAATCTTGTCATATTTTAGTACCATTTTTTAAACTATAGTAAATAAACTGTATAAATGAATGAAATGTTCAAGGTGTCTGAATAAATTGTGGTTTGACTGTATTTGTGGAAACCTATAAATAATTTAACAAAACCTCACAACTGTTTTACTTGAATCTGTAGCACTGGATATAATGGACAATGCAAACATTTGTGTAGTTAAATATGGTTACAATCCTTTTTCATCCAATGTTTTAAGTCATGTCATTTTATCTCCTATTTTTGGTTAGGTGGTCGTTTGTTTTGGAATGAGTGAGTATGTAACAGACCTGCCAAGCATTTTGACCTTAGAGTAAGGTGGTACGATTTATCATTCTTAACTACTCTAAAATGTGACTCTTTTGTGTTCAATTGTCAAGGATGCAAACGTAAGCTTTCTGGCTATCACCAAAATGCAAAAATGGCATTATGAGTCCATGGGCACTGATCTGTGTAATACCATCAGCTGCTTGTGATGTGCAGTGGTTGGCACGTGCCGATGGTTTGAGCTACGCGCTTCTGTTCACTGTTTAATTCTCACACTTTAATAAAATGTATAGGTCCTAATTTAAAGTAATAGTTCAGCCAAAAATGTCATTATTTACATTATTTACAACCCTCATGTTGTTCTAAACCTGTATCATTTTCTTCCTGCTGCAGGGACACAAAAGGTGTTTTAAAGAATATTGGGATCAAAAACAAACAACAACAAAATTATCTTCTGAAGAAAGAAAGAAATGCAGTTTAGATTGAAATACCCCTTTAATACAAACAAGCTGTGTGACTATGAGAAAGGATTAGCTCAAAATGTGAAGGACCAACATTTCATGGTTTTCTCTATTGCTTCATGTTAGCGATTACCACTCCTCGTGTCAATAGTGGCATGTGTGCCATTGGTTGGTGACAGTGAGGTACACTGTACAGTACAGTGTAGTTCTTGTAAATGTATGTGGACGGTCACAATACAGTGTTTGTTTGTTCAAGGTTTTCATCTATAAATTGAACATGGAATTGTTTGCTCACACACTGCAGAATGTCATTTACAGCAAACACTACTGTGGTAATAGAAGCACTCACAATGCAAAAAGGATTGCTAAGTGATCAGATTTTTAATGATAGGATCATATTTTATTGGAATTCCAGTATTATTGGCAAGATTTTAAAGCAAGTCTACCTTTGGGTTTCAGATTTGTTTCCTATGTCCACATTAGCATGGATTGACTTGTCCAACTTCAAATTTAAATATAGATAGCAGGGTTATGATAGACAACAATATTGTATATTGACAATAGCTAGAGAAATCATCAAAAGTATTAGCTATCGGCGATATCAAGAGGATTTGGCATTTCCAATTAATGTATTAAATTATTATTGATGTTATTATTGTTAGGCCACTGTTATTATTAAATTAATATTACAATTAATTTGCCCTGCCATAATTTTATAATTAAATATTTGATAGATTATCTTACTCCATTGAAAATGTTTTAAAAACATTTAGGTCTGTTATACAATGAATTATATAATTAAAATTCTATAATAACAGTCTATAATATGTCAGAACACTGCAATAGTCAGTCATCAATGACAATTAAGAGCAGCTTCATTTCAAACACTGACTTTCAAAAACAAGTTGTTTAACACAAAATACTTCCCATTTCATCACTTACGTATGGGCCACAAGAGAAATATTAAGAAAATAAATTAACACAGTTACATACTGTTATTAGCATGTTGAAGTAGATAAATCTCTCTTCGTCACTGAGAGAATATGCATCAGATGCCGAAAGCTTAGTCAGTTTTTACGTTCAGTTTCTGTAAATTGACTGGTGTTTGGGACTTCATTGGCATTCTTGTGTAGTCACTGGCTTGCCTTCATGGTTTAAAACTAAAATAATTCCAATATTGTGACGCAACATTTTTCTTTATCAGCAACCTCATCTTTGCTCGCAAAATGATGGACAATTCATATTTAGCGCACATCATTTCCAGTGATAATAAAAGAAAATAATTTAAATAACTGAGTAAATAAACAAGTATATTAATGATAAATGTGCAATAATGAGCAAATATGCCCAATTAAAAAAGCCCCCCACCCCAGACTATAATATTGAGTGTCTGCGATCTAATGCGGTGATGATAGGACGATTTGACTATGAGGAGTATTGCCCAACACTAATAAATAGCAGCTATAACGGCTAAAGCCATGAGTTTGGGGTGGGACTACCTGTTTGTCTTTATAATGGCCTCAGCCTGGTGCAGAAATTATACACTTCACGTCTACATCATCAGAAACCTTATTCAGGCCAAAGGGTTCAATGTGATTGATTTTCCTCAAATAACAGTTAGTATTAAAGCACCAAATGATGGGTTTCTACTTTATGTGTGAGTGAAAGTAAGTGCAAGTGTTACAGTATAGGTGTGAATCAGTGTACAGGTCAATGATCATTTCACAATGCTGGATGGAAGCTTTTTAAAGCTGATTAGCTGGAGGATCTCCCAGTTCCCATCTGTGTAGCTTAGCAGTATACATTTATCAGTATTGCATTCTCTGGGACTCAAACCCACAACCTTGGCATAGGGTCAAAATTTTTGTTTCATTTGAGCTGTTTGAGCTGCAGGAATGGTTTAAATGGCCAAAATTTTGGCCTTAGCAATATATTTGTCAGCCGTTATTTGGCATTTTTTAAATACTGGCATCGGCCGATACGTTTTTCTGTTTGTTTGATGTATCGAAAGCGGGACTTTTATTTTGACGGTGCTGAGAACGCTGGGCCTTGAGCACACAGCGCTCCCATTCTCCGTGTTCATTCGTTTACGGTCTCGGTTTAAAAGTTCTGTCTAATAGGGTTGTCACGATACCATAAAAATGTCTTACGATACTATACCAGCTATAGAATAGGCCTACTTTTAGATGGTAAAAAATGATAGAATAGGCCTACTTTTAGATGGGAGACTAAAGTCGCCAGTAGGTGGCAGCAGGTGTTAATGATTAAGTCAATGAATCATTCAACCGATTCGTTCAAAACGGCTGATTCATTCAGGAACGAAGCAAATGACTGTTTTTAGGAATGGCTTAGTGAGTCAGTGACTCGCCCAATTTGTTCAAAAACAGATTCATTTAGAAACTAAACAAAAACAGCGCTCTTGCTCGTGTCACGAACTATCAGGAGCATTTTTGCCAGCATATCTTGAAATTTCCAACCCTGACTGGAGAGCAGTATGTATATTAAAACATATAATACATTTATAATGTTAAAATCACGATTGATATGATTGATAAGAACCGAGTGCAAAGCCGCTATAGCCTTTTGATGAATGGAATTGCATTTGTCTGAATCGTCTTCGCAAAGATGTTTCTAGAAACAAAGTATTACACCTTTTCCAGAAGTGGTCAAATGAGCAGCGGAAAAACTGCGAGAATTCATTCTTATATAAAGATATTATGATGTTAATTAAGTGAATTTCAGACACTTTCTCCAGAAAAAAAAATGCATTGCGAACAACAACGTGCAAGTGCAACTTTATCTCATTGCAAAATTAACTGAAGCATTGGGAAACAATAAGGCGCTAATTCTACAGAGCATTTACTACACAGGGCACAGCAGACAGGCAACGACAGTCTCGTGTAATGTTTTTGCAGGCAAGCATGTTCAATTGAAGTGTACCTGCCGCACATGCAACATTCCTTACGGTACTGACGATACTACCGTTTAAAAAATACAATGGCATCGTTAGTATTTTGAAGCTTTAGTATCGTGATACTACCGTAGTACCGGTACACCGTGCAACCCTACTGTCTAATACATAATTAAATAGAACTATGAAACAAAGAAAGTTAAATTTATGTGAAAAAGCTGTTTGTTAACTGTACATGAATCATATTCATGTCATTTACACTATGCTGCATGTAAAATTAGTGTTACCTTGTCTTTATTTGAAACAATATGATTTCCAGGGCACACAAACTTTACAGATTACCTTTACAGAGTGTCATGTTAGTTACAGTGTTGTTTACTTCTTTTTTTATTCGTATATTTTTTGAACAATTTCTTTAATTTTGAACAAATTAGTTTGTGAAAATACTGTCATGTGTTCTGTTCATTTTAGTTTTTTTTTATTCATTTTGAAATTATTTATAATAAATTTAAAATATTAAATAAAATAAATACAAATTATAATTATAGTGGCTTTATATCAGCCATCGGCCACTCTGCTCTTTAAGATATTGGCATTAGCATAAAAAAACTACATTTTAGTTTACAGCAACAGATTTAAAAAATGGGTTTTTATCTACAAAATTTTTTTTCCCCTTAAAGCATTTTTGAAGTTTTTTTCCCTTTCACCGCATTTATCAATGTTTATGCTTTCTTATAATCCATAATGTAAATTGATGTGATCATTTTGACACTCCTTTGTTTTGAAGTTTGGGCAGTTTCATGTTCAGATTTGATCTGTTGAACATTTTACTTATAAAGGATGACATTCTTTGACACAGAATATCCTAATTATAATTATACCTTGCTTTCTGCCTTAACTCAGCATTCAACTTTGTTCCAGATGGCCTGTTTGACATCATGATCCTCTTAGGAAACTGAATTGTAGTTGCAGCATTAAATAGATACAGCATTTATTTGTGTGTGTGAGGTTGCGTACACATTCTCACTCATCTGGGTTGCCTTCTGCTGACACTGGAAATTGTGCTTATGGGGGCTTTGTCTTGTAGGTCAAATTATCCTCCAATTCATCCAGCACAGGCTGAACTCTATCTCCAGTGGATGGGATCAGGCAGGGCCCCGCATCCTTCCCATTAAGCCATTTCACTTATATAAGGCAAGCGCATATGAACTCAGTCACCAGCTCCCCTGCCTCCAATATCCCTATAACATAGCATGCATATTGATTGCAGATTGTGCATTTGAGAGACTCTTTTCTCCCCACATCCATGAGAAGCTGGGGAATCATGTTACTCTGCAGCTGATTAGAAAGCTCATGCATAGGAAATTATGCCTCTCCTTCTCCTCCATCTGCCCGCAGTGCAGGTGAAAACAATTTACACATCGGCGGCCTAATGGATACATTCATGGGGAGTGGTGAGAGAAAGGAGGAAAGAGACGGGAGAGCGAGAGCGAGCGGCCGTAATGGGCCAGGCCAATGCAGGCCAGCAGCCTTGGTTAGACGGACGCCGCAGATAGCAGCGTATCGGATAACATCTAATCGTGGGGTTGCAGGCTAATGAGCGTGGTCATGCCCTGTCAGTGCTAGCTTTTGGCCTGCACTAAAGACACTCGTAAACAATTCGGCTGCGCGCGCTTCAAACGTGCCTGTAATGTGTTGATTCAGCAGGTAATGAGCTGCTCCCAGAATCAATACCCTCCTCTCGGCACCCTGACCGGCCCTGCAGTCACAGGGCACAGCTAGCAGGGTTCGATGTTGCACCCCCCTCCCTTCATGACCTCTCTCATTGCGGTAAGGACGGCGCACTGTCTGAAGAGGACCATTCTCATATTGCGGAAGGCGCCCGAGTGTCAGAACTTTCATTCGCAGGCGAGCAAATGAACAGGCAGCCACCGCATGCTAATGAGGCACAGGCTATTTTCCACCTTTTTTATCTGCACATTATGCTCTTGACTCTGGAGAAGGTGGGAATTAGGTTGGACCTTAGTGTCAGGCTGCCTGATGGCTGCGCTCAGAAAAACTGGTAATTGAAGCCGATGGCTGCTACGGAGGAGGTCTGAATTTGGAAATAAACAGTTTCAAGCATCGCACGTCATTTCTGGAGAGATGGCAGGGGAATGGAAATGAGCTGTCTGGATTTAATGTGCTCGCACAGCAGGGAAAAAGGGGGGCGTCTTTGTGGATGACAATTCCACTCATTAGGACTTCAATGCAGCCATAATGACAGGGAGCCTGGGACACTATATTCAAAGAGGGCAATTAGAGGACGTCCTCTAAACTGTAAATTTAGATGCTATGAAAAAAAATCTTTACGTTGTTGTTTTTTGACTTTGCGAGATACATCTAATGGCTGTGAAATGGAGGGCGAGATGTAGATAGATGGCCTCCCACTGATATTTATCTTTCTTTTTTTAAAATCTGCGCTGGAACTTTGTTTATCATTATTGCTTGTTTATTAGCATAATGGGAAGTGGACCAATTATTTCTCCTCTCATTGGCAAAGTGACTCATTTGTGTTTGTTTCTCTGCTCATTTTCAGTCAGGCCTGCTTGAACATCTTCATCTGTTTTTCCTTGAATGAGTGTCTATTTGTGAGTGTGCGCATGTCAGCTTTGAATTTTTTTTAAATGCCAGCATGAGAGCATTCTTATTGTTTACGCCTGTTATGTAACATTGCACAGATTTCAGAATGCCAATTAATGTTTCAGAATGAGCTGTAACGTTATAAGTAGGGGGACAACAACCATTCAAGAGTTAAGAAAAATAAATAAACTTTGCTCTTTTTTTATGCTATGAGTGCATGAACTTTATATTGAAGAATCTAAACCAATTTCTAGTGATCGGCCTTTTGAGCTTCATTCCCTCACCATTTAGCTGCATTGGTCTCACCTTAGGGATGCCTCTCTTTCCATTTCCACCGGATTATCAGCAACAATACAATTCAGTAGTGCAAACTTTTTCTCTCTTCAGACCTTCCTCAAATCCCATTCCCTCTCGCCAAAAAGAAGCTTGTCTTATGTTCTTTTCATATTTGATTTCCATGAGTCGAATAAGCGTGCTCCGATTATCCCGGCGGTCAGAGCTCTCTTTCGGGGTGTTTTTGTTTTTTAGGCGAGGACCTGTCGATCAATCCCCAAATTGACTTGGGTCCGTTAATCTCTGTTGCTTTTTAATGCAGTGTGTCAGAGCAGCGACCTGGGCCTGATTGTAATTCAGGCACAAAACCTTGATGTGCTGGAAGAGACTGCAGGGGTTTTCTCAGCTGGCGGAGCCTGCATGCTCATGAATAAAACAGGGGCTTACCAGTTCTCCTGAGCACCGAGCCCCGTCCGGTCTGTTTTTATGGTGCTTGGTTGGAACAATATCACTCCCCATTCCAGCAGAGAGAGGAGGATTTTTGTGCGGTCTTGTTCTAGACCCATAATTTTATATAATCAGTGTGTATTTGGGATCTCGTCTTTGTGAATGGAGGAAAAGCAACACTTTGCATTTGTTTGTCTTTAAAATATAGATAATATCAGTAGAAATCACCATTGTTTGTTTCAATATTATTATTATTATGCTTAAACTAAACATTATACATGACTACAGCATTGATACCACTGTGAAACATGAAAAAAAGTTAACATGCCCTTTCACTGATTAGATTTTCTGTCTTGTAACCAGTTTTAAGCATCAAAAAAAATGTGAAAGCTCTCTAAACTAGCATATCTTACAGGCTTACAGACTTCCTTTTCCTCTTCAGTGAAGTGTTGGAGCACAATTAGTCATGAGTGGCATGACGTTCCTCGCGAGTCCTGTTTGCAGACTCATTACCAGACCCTGCTGGTGTCTTGGAGGCTGAGAGGAAGTCAAACAAAGCGGCACTCATATTTCTCCAGTTCTCTGTGGCGTTGAACAGGCCCTGGCCTAGCGGCAGTGTAGAGAAGTGAAGGGCTGTGAAAAGAAACCCCAGCTGCCCTCTTACTGCCTCATACCCACACACACACATCTCAGACTGGTTGTGGAATGGAGCAGTTTAATTCTGTTCAGTATCTCCAGTTGTACGTGTTCTTGTTATTTGGTATTTCAGACCTACCTGTGCTCTTGAAGTCTTGTCTGGATTTTTCTACATTGTAAACATCATTAATACACAGGTATTTATGGAAAGCCAGTGACTAGTCTACATAGTGGGTCAATTAGAGTCCCTCTTCAAAGATGGAAAGGAGCTGAGCGACCCGGCTGTGCAAATTCTGGTGCGTGTGTGTGGTCAGCAGTGTGTATGCGCTCTTTCTTTGCTCATATGCATGTCAAAACTTTTCAGCCATGTGACTGCTTTGCTTAAAAAGAGACATGAGCAGACATTGGACATCATGTCAGTGTTATGAGTTTCAACGTTTTACGTTTCTTATATATTTCTACTTACTTGCCTTTTCATGTTCATATTTCATAACTTGGCCTAGAATTTATGATTTCTTTTTTCTGTACATATATGTGAATATTTTGTATTCAAACCAGGAATTAACCAATATAATGCAGTGGAAGTGTTCGGATGTTTACTTTTCAATTGCACGACTTTCTATCCGTGCAGCCTTCTTTCTCATATCAATGCATTGGCCTGTATGTCACTGCTCTGCTTGACAGAGGATATCAAAGTGAAATGAAAGCACTGACAGCCGCCACCCTGTATGGGTCCCTGTTTATCTGTCTGTAGAGAAATCAGAGGTCTTTTTTTCAGGTCCTACAGGAAGGGCTGCTATCCCCATCCACACAGGTCTGAGAGGAGCCAGTCATCAATGTGGGCGATTTTTCTTAGCTCAGAAGGTTCAAGGCTGTGTGTCAGCAACTACGTAAGACATGCTATTTTCAACCCTAAACTAATGTCAGAGACAGTTAAATAGAGAGAGTCAGGTCAATTGCATATTCTTGAAAATGTTCAAAGAAAGCCAATGGAAAAATTATAATAATAATGAAAGATAGGGGGAAAAACAGTAGCAGATATTTAACATTTTTGGACTTGCAAGTGACAAATTACATATATTCTAAATGCCCCAGTCATTCTACTTCACATATGTGGTAAATGTTAGTCAATGTCTTGGTTTATAAGTAACGCTGTGCCTTGTACCTGACACAGTCAGACAGTGCTTCAGTCAGCTAAGCGCAATCACTCAATCTGGAGACAATATAGCTGGTATTTTCCCTCGCTTGCACAAGTCTGATGACTGCTCCTAGTAGTCATTAACCAGTCATATTGATGAGCTTTGCGTAATCCATCAGCTTTGTTTTATATTTATTTACTATCTGAAACATAATTAGTGATTATGTAATATGCTGGCTCTTGCTGCTGTGATTGCTGTCCAGTATTTGAAAGGGTACAGTTCTTAGTCAATTAGAGTCTGATTAGTGCATAGCAAATCCACTTAATTCTAAATATGTTAATTAACAGTCTATGCACTCATACTAGTGGTTAAAAGCACTAGTAACCTCATGCAAGCTTCAAATGTGCTACTCTCTAAATTGCTTGCAGTACATTTCTTTGAAAGGCTATATTTAATTAAATGGTGTGTACTGTAGCCAGTTGGAGGGCTAATGGAAGTTACATTGTATGTAACAGATATGGTGGAGAATCGCTTGACTAGTATTAATGGATACAATTTGACTTTACCCCTTTCCTTGCTCATTCATAGAAAGGGTTAAAAAAAAATCTGTTTAAAGAAAAGGACCATTCTAAAATTTAATTAGCATCATTTATCAAGCTATAAATGGAGCCTGCTGATTGACCAAGGAGATGGTGTAAATGTTTTATGTAAAAAAGGTTGACATGATGTGTGTTGCATCTCTTCTCTGCGAAATAACAGCATGTTTTTTATGACGAGAAATGCTTAAGGACCACTCCACCTCATTTTTTCCCCCCTGGACTGACCGCTTTGCAAAGCCACAGATGACAGCATCTGTGTGTAAGCCATATCATTATGTAAAATAACTTACATTTCTGTTATGCTGTTATAAAATTACATTGAATTGCAATAAATGGTCTCCTGTGTATCTCTTAAATGTTAACCAATATTATTGTATCTTTGTCAGAGACACTCAAGTAAAAATATGCACAGAGTATAAAAGGATATGTATAAAGAAAAGATACAAACGGAAGAAATCACAATCGTCCATCAGTGCTTCATGTATCGCAACAGAGCCATCTAGTGTTTTTGTTGATGAATGCAAAGTAGTCCTGAGATTTTTAGCTCTGTTGTTCAGTTTTTTTAAAGGTTATTCATAAATGCAAAAGCTTTTTTTTCCCCCCAAGTCCACAATTATACTGAATAGGTACACACCACTTTTAAACAGGCCTCTTTTTCCAGTCATCAATAAAAAAATAAAAAAATAACAAAAATCCCATACATAACTTTAAATTGAGATTTAAGTGTTTATTTGTTTATCATTAAATAAATGCAGTCGTCATATCTATTACCACCTGTAAATATATTATTTGTTTTATACTCCGGTATTCCAGCACTTGCAAAAGCAAAGTGTTTCAAAAAATTGGGTAAGGGTGCCCCCACCTGGCCACAAGTCTGTTCTGTATCTGACACATTAAAACACTGGTGGATTGAAAGACTGCATTAAGACTGTTAGGTTCTGTTAATATGAACACATATTTGTTTTCGCATTAAATCAAACATGAAAATGTATATATATTTTTTTAATAAAACAATAATCTAACCTTGTTTTTTTTTTATAGTAAAATGATCATCAAAACAAACTTTTTGGAAGCTTTTATTTATCTTCTGTGTCTCATTTTAACATGTTTCAATGGTAGTGCTCATCCTTAAGGACTGTTAGAATAAAAAAAAAATGTGCAAGCAACAGTTGTTTTGGGCAGGCTGTGTTTTAAGAAAGGAGCATGCTTACTGTGCTTCCATTTGAAGCCCATCTCCTGAGCCATTTTCTTTGAGCACAGGGCTATTCTGTTCATCAGTATGGAAGTCTATTAGGTGAGNTTTGGAAGCTTTTATTTCTCTTCTGTGTCTCATTTGAACATGTTTCAATGGTAGTGCTCATCCTTAAGGACTGTTAGAATAAAAAAAAAATGTGCAAGCAACAGTTGTTTTGGGCAGGCTGTGTTTTAAGAAAGGAGCATGCTTACTGTGCTTCCATTTGAAGCCCATCTCCTGAGCCATTTTCTTTGAGCACAGGGCTATTCTGTTCATCAGTATGGAAGTCTATTAGGTGAGGCGAAATCGCACTGATGGACACTGAGCACCAGGAATCAGCTGCTCAATAAAGGCTCCTAATTGCTTAGCAACAGTGTTGCAGACCTCTCATTTGAGATCAAGAGTTTACTGGACTGAAGACTTCGCTTTGGAGAAATAAAGCTTGCGCCATTAGATAAGACAGGGGAAATGGGCTATATCTACATCCTTAGCCCCCTCCCTCTCCCTCTCTCTCTCTCTCTCTCACTCTTTTTCCCGCTCTCTCAGAACAACCCTCCACCCCCGCACCTCAGCATGATGATTGTGTTACCTTTCAACTGGCTGATGTATTCAGTTCACTAGATTATTCTCTGTCATCTCAGTTAATTGAATTCTGTCCATCACATTTGGATGATTTTGCATTTGCATAAAGGTTAGAGTGGTGAAGAGTGTCAAACTTCAATTTAGACAATGTCAGTCAAATAAATATACCACTGTATCTGCCTGGGCAGGGTATTTATTGATTCTGACAGGAATTCAAATATCACTGCCTGCATTCTCATGGATGGGAACACTCATATGCATGTAAATATAAATATGAAAATGACTGGGGGAGTCTGTAAAATGCAGCTTGGGCCGGCATGTGTTATGGTTTGGGTGTGTGTGTGTATGTGGATTGGGGGTGATGCCATTAGTGTAGCCATCTACTCCTGTTGGCTTTCTGTAACAGAATGAATGGGCACTGTCGTCCTGCATTTTAGACTATGCCACTCAAGTATTTTAAGCATCCAAACCACAAAGAACCACGTGGGGAAACGCTGGGGCCATATTCTGGGGTCAAGACATGCTACCTGAATCATCAGCCATGTTTTTAAGTGCGGTAGGCTCTGATATCTAAACATTTTTCGCCTTCGTGTCAAGCTTTTAACCAGCATTTCTGTTAGACAGATGGGAAAAAATGAGAGATCTAATGATGTAAGATGTTGCACTGTAAATAAGAGAAAGAGAATACAAGGAAAAAAGAAACATGTTTCTGATGCTTTACCGTCTGCAGAGAAGATCTGATGCCTTCTTTGATGCATTACTCAATATCTAATTCATTTGTACGTCTTTACTGGCAATTTTCATATTAGCCCGCTGTTGGAGCAAACGTCTGTTTCGATTTAGTGTGTGGTATCTGCAAGGCTACAAAACTGCAGGCACTGGCAGCAGAGCCGGAATAAGTATGTGTCAGTTAGTCAATAAAGAGGAGCCTGAGACGGAGGTACGATTAGAGCTCTTATCTCCTTTCATCGCTTTTGAATGCTGACTGAATTGAAGGTCAATATCTTGTGCTTCTCCAGAGCTGAGCAGGTGTCTAGAGAGCATGAATTCACTCTGTTATGGTGCATCACCGTGCCTCTTGGAGTAGCCAGAGCTCGCTAAAAAAAGAAACGAGGAACGGCCAAAGAAACGATCCCAAGTAGAAAAAAACAACAACAACACCACTTTAACAAGCCGTTTAGCAAAACGGTAGCGAAGCTGTTTTGCTCTAGGTCTCTTGCAGGCTCATCGTATGAGTTCCAGTCAATTGTGTGGGAAATGGAGCTTCTCTGCTGAGAGTTAAGATGATGTATTCTCTGCTCTTTCAGTACAGATAATTAAGAGAAAGAGACAAGTGAGAGACAGTGAGCTGGTATGGATGAAGCCGTCTCAATCATCTGTGAGCTTGTTTAGAGCTGAGATGAAGAAGAATTTGTCGGTAGTCGGTAAATTAAAGCCAGCTAATGCAAAGGCTCTGGGCACAAAGGCGATGGCATTCCATTCTCAATGGACCATCTGTTGGGAGACATTTTCAAGGCTGTGCGTTATTGATTACATCGCCTTTTTCTCGTGCAAACACGCCATGACAACAAGCCAGGAAGGCCGTGGAATCCTAGGTATATTCAGCTGCGGTTATTTTTTGCACATTTCTATTCTGTACTTAACTATTAAAATGTGAGCACAGACCCTTTCTCCTTTTGAGTGTCACCATGGACGAAAATATGTGATGGACGATGGCAAATATTCCTGGTGCAGAGGACCTCTTTCGGACTGTTTGTGGAAGAGCTTAGAGGCCTGTTCAAATGGAAAAGCCACACAACCCACTGGATCAGCCCAGGGACACTTGAGTGGTGGCACAAGAGTGTTTGTGTGTGTTGTTCGTGTGGAGTTTGGGTTTGGCTCGAGGGTCTTGTACCCCCTGAGTGTCCTCTCATCTAGAAAACGACACTCTTAGATGTTGCGGTGGATAGGCCTTTGCTTTTATCACGGAAGAATAACAGACAAACATTGGAACAATAGATGTGATCCCTTTCGACGGAAAAAAAAAAATGGTGAAGGATTTACTTTTAACAATTTTCACTCAGAAATTGCTAGTAAATTTCATTTACTAAAATAATTGCAATGAAATGGCTAGTAACACATTAAATTAAATGTGAACGTCTGAAGTAGAAAGACTGAAGTAGTATTTTCCAATAATCTTTTATTTACCAAAATATTTTTATAACTTCGAAAAATCTTTTTATATAATCTTTATATATATATACGGAGTTGTGAATATTTACTTGGTAAAATTCCTACTTTTCGGGACAGACATAGTTTGCACCCCTATTATAAGGCAGTGGTTCTCAACTCCAGTCCTCGGGACCCACTGCTCTGCACATTTTGTGTCTCTCTTACCTGACACACTCAGTTCAGGTCATGGAGTCTCTCCTAATGAGCTGATGATCTGAATCAGGTGCGTTAAATAAGGGATACATACAAAATGTGCAGAGCAGTGGGTCCCGAGGACTGGAGTTGAGAAACACTGTTATAAGGCACAGATATAAATTGTTTACAGAACTTTCTTTCTTGCATAAATAAAAATTCTGAATTCTGATTTGAAAAATATGTAAAATGATTTTATTAATGACTGCTCACAAAATTCTGGGGAAGATGATGTAGGCCCAATTAGGAAGTAAAAAAAAATGCAATCATCTAACTCTGCAGCTATTTAAATGAATGCTGGTGAAATCAAATGTTTCATCTTCAATGGTAACACAAAATTGGGTTGCCTTATTGCAGGGTAGGCCCGATTTAGGTTTTTCTTCATCTCAACATGCCATAAAAAACACATAAATCTTTTCTGATCCAAACAAAGCTGTACTTCAACTAGTCTGTTACATTAACTGCCTTTTTATACCTAATATTCCAAATCTTGATCATCCCAGCAAGACGACCTTGATGAACAATTGGGTTCTTGTGAATCAATCAAATTTGTTGTTCTTCTTGTTGTTGTTAATTTTTTATTTTTTTTGTCCTTCTCTCTTGTTCTCTCTCATTTTGTCTCTCTTTACACATTTAGTACACTTTTGGTAGAGTCACATGTGGTTGAGAGTGATCAGAAATGTTTTTTTCTCCTTTTTTTTTTAAAGAAAAGAAAACACTGCGTTACAAAAGGACTAAAAAGGAGGTGTCAGACCAATTATCACATATTCTGTCTTTTAACTAGTGTAAGGCAAAAGAAATTAAAGATTGTGATTGTGAAATTACCCTTGTGATTTGTGATGTTGCTCGAATTCAGCCTCCAAAACACGTGTATAAATGTTCTTTTTGAGAGTGAAGGTTTCACAGGGACAGTCTGATGCTGCAAGTGGCACAAATGCCCCATTAAGTGAAATATGCAAAATAATAATGATAAATAATTATCTAGTCAAAGGGATAAAAATATAGTTTTACTGAACAGTAATTTTTTATGATGTAGTTTTATTATGTAGTATCAGTAAATGAGTGAATGTTACCACAACAATTACATCCCATTGGGGGGTGTAATTGAATTGTGTTCATATAAATGCATAATTCAAAAGCAAAACACTGATCTGATGACAAAAGATCATTAGGCAAAAATGTTGCAGTAATATGACATCTTACTTGCTTGAAATATAAATATACACACACACACACACACACACACACATATATATATATATATATATATATATAT
>RJVU01049301.1:1099361-1131258 GCA_003731715.1 Anabarilius grahami
TTGTAATCATAGACTGTCGCGGTAATGACAGTATTGTTGTGGACAATACTAAATTGTTAAAAATATTCACAAATTGCACAGATATGAACCCAAATTATGCATCAAGTGCCTTTTTAAGTTACTGTTTAAACATATATTGTGATTTTTTAATGAACTGATAACATTTTATCACATTTTCAGAGCAGACAAGTTTTAAAGTCTGGGTTGGGGACAAGGCTTGAGTAGCCAAATATTAGTGATAAAAACATTTTTAAAAATGGAAATCATACTGATTTTAGTGTATAACATTTTTTGGTGGTGCAATAAATATTATTTGAAATAACTAAACTATTTATTTTATAATATAGTATTTTTAACATGAATGTATAATCTGGGGACATAAAAGTTCCCCTAATTGAAGAATCACCCATATATATATATATATATATATATACATACATATATATATATGTACATACATATATATATATACACATATACACATATGAGATTTTGTGCAAAAAGTGCAAAAGATGAAGAAGAGGAGACGTTCGATTGATGGCTACGTCTCATTTCAAAGGCTGCGTCCTCCGGAGGCCGCATTCGAAGGCTGTATACGTCATTGAGGCAGTCTCATTTAAGAAAAGTAACCGTTAGATTACAAAGTAAGAAAGAAATTACAGTATTTTACACCTCATGAGGAATAAATCAATTTTATTACTTTTTTTTTTAAATAAGACATCCTTGATAATGTCTGCAGCCTTCACATAGCATATCTCATATAGCATTATATTTACCTGAGGCATTTAGTGTCAACAGCATGTTATGTGCAATTTACACTTTTTTTTTGTTGTTGTTAATTATTGTATCTAAAAATAAATTGCAACTGAATTTAATAATTTGGGTTGTGTTGTTAATTGTAACCTTTAATATTATAGAATTAAAATAAGGGCTCCCTATATAATTTACAGCATTAGCTGATATATATATATATCCTTAAAACTTTAATTATTATAATTGAATTTATTTAAACACAGACACATTTGTAAAAAAAAAAACGAAACACAGTTTTATTATAAAAAAGCAATTTTATGTTTAGTTTTCTTGTTCCGAACCGTGACTTCAAAACCGAGGTAGGTACCGAAAGTTTGTGTACCGTTACACCCCTAATATATATATATATTTGTCATTTTAATTTTGGAGTTTTGTATTGAAAGTTATTTGTCACAAACATATTAAATTAAAAACTGTAATGTAATGAAGTACAGTTAGGACAGAATACAAACACAAAACACACCTCAATCATGAAGAGACGTGATTTTTGTTTAGAATAAATGAAATACTGCATGCTGTTGAGTAAGGGCAAAATCTCAGCCTATACATGAGCACACAAAAAACAGCATCTGTTTTACGGTTTTATAGCCCACAACATATGTCCCTTCTTCGATGACAAAGCTGCCAGCATCTCTCCCGCTGTTCCCTCTCCCTAGTCCAAACACACATCTTTAGATACCTGTCAGCGTTTATTATGTTGTCCTCTGTTGCGCCGCAGATAAGGCCAGTTAAAGTTTAATGAAATTCAGCCTGGTTACCCTGGCCCGCCTTTCATAATTTGTCACAGCCTGTGTGCTGGAAACCCACCGCTCAGTAAACACAGAGCTTACATTACCAGCCATTAGGGTCTAAACGGTGTGGTCCTGTATGCAGGGCTGGCAACACAGCTAACCGCTGCTAGGGGCTGGGGCATTTCTCTGTTGCCCTGCATGTAAGCACAAATCTCCATTGCAGGCATGTGTGCGAATATTAGTTGGACATTTTTAATACACACCTCTCTGGAATACTTTCTTCTGACTGGTCAATTCTCCAGTCAAATAGTTTTGTATAATGACCTCTAAACTGTATAATTGACCGTTGCTCCAGGCAAACATTTTCCTACAGAGCTTTTCTCAGTGAACCATGTCTTCTTTCTTTATAACATTAACTGAAATCAACATTTTATTGTCATTCATTCATAAAATCCAGGTTTGCTTCATGATTAAGTAGCCATTTAATAACAGCTATAATGGCATTCATTATAGTAGAACAGGGCATCCTGATGATTCTGTGCGTTACATAAGCAAAACATAAAATTTATAGCAGTTTTTTTTTGTGTGTGTATGTTTAAGTGTTTGTATTTTCCTTTGATAAAATGATCTGAGGCTATATTTGCTAGTTATATTTTTCTTCTCTCTTTTTCAGACAGTAGATATCTAAATAATGGGCAAACCCCCATAGCTTGTTTAGGTGTGTTTGTGTACAATCAATAGCCATATTGATGATAAGGTCGAGCTCAAGTGAGAAAACTGAAAATGGATGCTACTCAGATGGCCTCCGTGAGTGGTTATCTCCAGAGATTATTAAGCTCCAGGGAAAATGACTAGCTTGTCTTAGTAAAAGGCTGAGGTCAGGTCTGCTGTGCAGGCACAGGGCTTCTTATGCTTCAGTAGTCTCTGTCAATATGACAACTAGAGTTGGTTAGCCCTGTGGTTGTGTTAACTACCTAGTCTTTGGGTTCAGTAGTTTGAACACTTTACCATATCTGTATCTAAGGCCGGTGGGGAAAAAAATCTAACTCTGAAAAAGTGATTGAGATTTAAAAAGGTTTGCTGTGCTTGCTTTTAGGGCTGTGCAATTTGCCCAAAAATGTGATTGTACATCAATATGACTGTAAAATAATAATTATTATTATTATTACTAATAATTCTGTATTATGCAGGCCAGACAAGCAATTAGGCGATGTCACTTTGTAAAGAAATACTAAGCATCTGCGCACACATTCACATACACATTCAAACACACATACCAATAGACTAAACACGTAAGTGAACGACAAGAACGCATTAAAAGTCTTCTGTTTTCAGTTAAAAATGTGTCATTTAAGCGTAATAATTAATAATAATAATAATAATTAACGATTCAATGATTCAATCAAAAACTGACTTTAGCTCGATAATAACTTTTTCCTAGAGCTGCTGTAAAGCCAAAACAATCTCTGTCCATTAATTTTCCTGTTATCACTGTGAAGCTGCTTTGAAACAATCTGTATTGTAAAAAAATACAAATGTATAAATGAAGATGACTTCACTTCACTTGACTTGACTTACTAAAATTACTAACTAAAAGAAATTGCTACCATTCTTACAAATGCACATTAAAGTGACCCAAACTCAAAGCAGATGCAGAGATGGAGTTTGTGTGGGGAAGCATTTACTGTGAATTGAGTCACTCTGAGATGTTGCAAACACCGGCATATCACACTCATATATGTACGAAATCATGTCGTGCTTCACTCTGAAACACGCAGCGCATATATTTATCCAATTAAATTGCAGCCTTTGCGACATGCAAAGCCATGAATAACTAATAATAATAATAATAAAAAAAGCTAAAACCCTTATGCCACAAGAATAAACAAACAGCATTAAAGAGTTTCTCCCCGTCTCTTTCGTCCAAAGCCATAGAAATACAGACTCACTCGAAGCTTTGAGAGAAAATTGTCTTTCTTTCTCACACTTGCTCTCACGCGGGGGACAGGAGCCACACACATACACTCGCACACCCAAAAGCGAGCTGCGCGGCAGGCTGTAATCAGTGGCTCTATGACAGTGGGGGGAGGCAGGCTGGTGGGGGAGACAGAGGGACAGGAGTGATAACAGATTGAGCGACTCTGATAAACTCTCCTTTAATGGCTCTGCCTGTCCCCCCTCGCCTCTTTTTTTTCTCCAGCACCTATTTAGTGGAGTCTTTCACTGCTGCAGGGATTAGGCTGCTGGATAAGGGCAAGTAAACATGGGCTGCTTCTCTGAGTAAGCAATGGAGAGACAGAGACAGGGAGAGATAGAGAGGGGAAGAAAGGGAAGGGAGTAGAGTGAGAGGGAGGGAAAGTGAGAATGCTAGAGTTTGGTGAGAGGGAAAGAAGCAAAGCGGGAGAGGATTTTCTAGTGGATGAAATCAGTCATGGCAAAAGAGAGTAGGATGAAATAGTTTGAAATTTTAACCTAAGTAATGTCTTCTGCAGACACCAGATTATTGCATGATAACTGCATGCAAATTTTTTTCATTTGCTTGGTGTATTTTGGAACTACTCAGGAATATTACGATATCTCCATTGGGAAAACGCTTAATGCGATTCCCAGTGGTGTCAAAAAGGAACTTAATTCTGTTTGTTTAGCACTGGGGCATGACACACAAACCCAAACACACACAAACTCACATGCAGACAGCAATGCAAACATGGATTACTGTGATGTCTTAATCACAGTGTGGCAGGCAGGCAGGTCATGCCGAGTTCCTAGAAAAGCTTTTCAAGTACAGGATACAGTGATGACACTTTTGAAGGGGTGAGATATAGATAGCAAACTGATGGCAACTGCTTTGTAATTAAAGACCACACTATTACCCCTGTTGCATTTTATAGTCACAGTAGTAACCAAAACAATATAATTGTTGATTGTGGAATTTCTGTGGAATAAATTGGGAAGTTATTATAAAATTCAGAATTAAGTAGATCTGGAATGGCTGGACTATAAATGGCTTTGAACTGGGCAAACCGCTAATCATGATATCTATTAGTTAAGCTTTTAATCAGCCACTTGCCTAATTGCATAATCAAATCAGCAACCTCTCTAAAAGAAATGATGGGTGTATAACAGGCTAAATGTTCGCCTTTCCTTAAACCAAAAATGCATCCCGTCAAGCAAGCCGCACGCACGCAGGTTTACAAATCCAAACACTTACGCATTCATCCATACATTTGTGATTACCTGTATCTTTAGGGCAAAGTGGTTATCGCATATTTTTGTTATGATTTATTTATCTCTTATGTTCTGTCAGTCTAATAATGTCTGATATTTAAATACTTTGTTGTGCTTTTAACTTTATTATAAAAGAAAATCTAATTTCAGGTTAAACCTAAAGATTTTAATAATTATTTCTATTCAGCTTATTTTTAATGTAAGATCATTTGAATGTGTGAGGATTCTGCTTTATTTTAGCTGTACAAAAAGCAGTCTGTTATGCTGCTCGATATTGCAAACTGATATTTGCTTTCATGTTATTTTAATTTATTACCGTAATCATAAACGCACTGGTTTGCAGCCCAAATAATTTTACCGTTTACTGCACTTTTATTCTCTTAGTTATTTACATATAGCGGCTGATGAATCAGAAGTCTCACACATTTACAGAAAATTACATCTTAAGAAATGGACGTAAGAAAGCTTACTTCTGTGTTGCAAAATAAGGTATATAACAGTAAGATAATTTAGTATTTATTATTGCTAAAGCAATACACTATAAGACCACATTTATTTTAATCACATTTATACAGAAAAAAAATATATAAATTGGGGGGAGAATCAGTGTTTCGGCATTAAAAAATGACTTAAAAATGAAAAAGATTTTTGGACTAGGAATGCACTTGATGATGCTGTTTACTGATGACTTTATTGTGCTTCCATTATGATATTCAGGATTTCTCCCTGTGAACACAGTGCTGCATCAAGCTGCAATCAGCCCTCTTCAGCTGAGTCTGATTGTGGTCAGCTGCCATGAGTAGGCCTTAAACAAACACCTTGTGTGCTGTCATTGTTGGCCTGTGCGTTTCAGCACGAGCTGGGCCACCACAGCCAAGTGTTTCAATTCCTGAAGAGCTTCCAGAAGAAATTAGTATGTAATGACCGCACTCTGCAAGAAGAAAGGCCCATTATGGCTCTCGCCGACTGTACTTGGCTTTCATTTGCAAGCTAAATGGATGCGCGCGAAGGTGAGAGTTCACTAGCCATTCAAGTATTTGGCTTTAACAGGCTCCAGCACTCTTGCTTTAATTCAAGCAGAAGGACAAGTATGAATAATCGCTCTAGATAAGACTCATCAAAACACGGTTCCACCGCCTGCATGCCTTTTTTTTTTTAACCCCCCGAGCCTCTTTATCGCCTCTCCTCCTCCGCATCCAAATGGACAGTGAAGCCTGGTGACAAAATGCATTTTTAATTTGTGATTTGCTTACTGTTTGCTGTTGTTATCAGAATCCCAGTGTCCAACCTCAAATTAATATTGAAGTTTCGTTTTGGTTTATGTACAGTGATTTAAAAAAAAAAAAAAATTACAACAGCCTCTGTAAATGTAATTCAACTGAAATAGTAAGCGATTGTCACCTGATGCTAATACACCCCCCTTCTATCAGACATCCCACACTCCCTGGAGCATATATAGCCCTCCTAAATGATGTGTGTGTGACCAATTTGTAGAGAATGACTGTGTAAGAGATGTCTCTTTGTTAGCCCATAATAACCAAGGACGGAATGTTTTATTTAGATACATGAGGGTGCACAGCCAAAAGCGCTAATTCGTGGCCCCGGGGGTGTTCATTTCACGTAATGTATGCACAGGCTAATTTATAACACTGTGACTAATTTCCATTTCTTGTGCTTGGAGTTGCCTTGCTAATTACAGGATTTTTTTCCTTTGGTCATTTTTTCTCGACTCTTCTTTCATAATTACATCTCAGCATTCAGGGAAGGAACTGTTGCAAATGAGATGGGCCTTGCTGCGTTCGGTGACTGATGCACTCCTGCGTCCAGGTGAGCCCAAATCCCTGACAAGAGCCGGCGTTTCACCCCCATCTGCTCCAATCGCCGCTCGCCTCACATCTTTGATGTGAGCCATCCACGCTTGTGCAACTTTACCTTATCCTGTTTTCCAATGATCAGATAGAACCGCCTGTAATTAGCTGGGCGACTTTAATTAGGAAAAAGTTAACTGTTACATGAAAGCTGCCACATCTGTGATCCTACTGCTGCCTTGGCGTCAGGCTCCCAGGGGGTCCCCATCAAAGGGCTCCCTCCCGCTGCGCAGCCCCACTCTAGCATGCTCTCCTCTGCCAAATCAGGCCTGCCGATGCCAAGTGACAGAGCCGAGCGAAGATGTAGACATGAGTTAACTGTGCAAAACAAAAATGGAAAAAAGAGGAGGACCGAAAGCATCACTCCAGTCTTTCTTGTCTCTCGTTAGGCGAGAAACACAAGGCCGACACAAAAGGATCTGAGGCCAAACAATGTCACTTAACAAGACATCACTGGCTCATCATTAGCAATTTGCCAGGGCATAATTTTTTTCCTCCCCTCACATAATGGGTATCTTGGGATGTTGCGCCTGCCGCTTGTTTATTTTTCTCGGCCTGAGTCTCAGAAGCAAACTTGCCACCTATGGTGATGACCAGGACAGATAGTTTCAGTAAGTAAGACATCCTTTAATTAACTCCCAAGTTTATCCTCTTTAATTTAGGTATCTATTTATCTATTTTACTTGAGACAACAAGCGGCTGACAGACACGTCACTTGAAAGCGTAAAACGCTTGCTATTAAAGGTGGCGAAACCTTTGGGATGTCTGCTGTTGCGCTTTCAGACAGCTTTATCCCGAACGGCATTTTAGTATTTAAACTCTGTTACCCCTTGGAAGGAATTTCAGAGGCTGTGAAATGCTGCATGCCCTTTTTCTTTTCCTTTCCATCCCCATGTCGTTCTCTTTGCCCTCCTCTCTCTCTCCCAGTCATTTTCAAAAACAGAACACAACAGCTGCATTCTGCCACAGTAGTGTTAAATATGCTTAAATGGCTTGACGTGTATCGCTGCCATTAATCAGAAAGAAAAAGGCTTTTAATTTCATTGTGCTTGCATCCTGTTTTCTCCACATCCCCACAGATGGTACAGACAGGGCTCTAGAAACCAGCTCGCGCTCTGTCTGCCTGTCCCATCGCTTCCTATTCTGTGGGCCTTTTGTCATCAGCAGACATTGAGCTGCCATTTATATTCAACGGACACATGCACTTAAAAAAAAACATGCCAGGTCATAACAACAATAACATGATGCGAAGACAGAAATCCATCACACATCCTGACAAGTGCGCTTCAGATGTCAATCACTCTGAGAGGAGCTCAGGGCTTTACTCCTTACTTGCCATTAGGAGCGCTTAGCATGCTAATTAAGCCTTCGGTACAATCTAAGATGCCACGCCATGTATTTTTGTTTTCATCTGGGGACATTTAAGCCTTCTGTTTTAACCGTCCAAGGCAGCAAAATGCAAGAGTTGTCTTCAGAAATGCAACTGTAGTGGTGCTACATTATATCAGCAATCCAGTCAATTTCAGACCAATTGAAATTCCCTACCCTTCTACCTCTTATCTGAGCTCAAACATGCATTAATTTGTCAAGCTTAACAACGGTAGCATAAATTGCTAAGTCCTTCATTGTTGAGTGTGTTAAATTTACAGACATGCACCGTGTAGCACTGACATAGCGCCTCTCCGCTGGCACAGTGAATCAGGAGATTGTGAAATCGATTTCCACATTGTATTTCACACCCTTTCATCAGGCATGGTTCCGCTGCCTGGAAAGCTCACAATTTCAAAAGCACTTAACATACTCTAGCCCTTTTGTTCAAGCCGCACACTACTTCTGTTGAGACATCAGTGCGAATAAAACCAAATATCAGCGTGGCAGTGACTTGAACTGAAGAACAACCAAATTAGTCCTAGTTAATGTATCTTCATTACCGCTTGTCTTCCCCGGCACACCAAAAGAATCTGACACGCTAATGATTGCACGGCATTAATGCGACAGCTTCTTCTGTCACTTTGAATGTGAGACGCAAAAGCAGATTACTACAGAGATTTCTTACATTCCCTGCTGTGAACACCAGAATGACACTTAAAATATAATGATGTTTATAACCACACTCATTAGCACGACTGTGTCTCTTCCGCAGAAATAATACTCCTCTTCATGGGAGCCAAACAGATTTAAAATTGCAGCAGAAGAGAAGCAGGCAGTTATTTTGAGAAAAAAATATTGAAGACAGAACTGGCTGTTTGTTTTGTCCTGATTAGAATGCATACTTTAGGAAATGCCACGCACAGTTAGAGGCGAATGTGTGTCAGTTTTCGCTTCGTGGTAAGTGTGAATGTATCAATATCATATTTCCTTTTTGATTTTTAATACAGTTCTAAATTGTGTGACCCTTTAAAATAAAAAAACGCTGAAAATGTATTTATTTTTGTCAAAGCGAGACAGTAGCGGTTAGTGAACAGTATTAGCAGTGACAGCACAGAAAGTACATATTATTATTATTAAGAGAACAACCTCATCTTTTCCCTCAAATATTCAGAATTGAACTGAAACTAATTTAGTGTTATAGTGTTGTCAGTGATTAATATCTGAGGAGACATTGCTTTACTACTGTTCATACAAAAACAATACTGCTAGGTTCAGCTCTTTTCCACAAGTGTTACAATCATCTTATAAAAACAAAAGAAAGAAAGGAAGGAAGCTAGAAATCAACTTTCCTTCAAAGTGCATGGTCACAACTGTGGACGTTTGTTGCACTTTGTGGCAGGGAGTACAGTAGACATGAGGCAGAACCTAAATGATTCTTTGTCTACCCAGACATAAGGAAGTACTGATTGTGCTGTCAGTGTTAATCCGACAGCAGAGGGAAGCAGTCATTTATCTAATGACACAGTTTTCCGTGTGAATGATCAATGCCTGATGAAGAAAGGAGAAATGATGGCACTGGGAAGTACAGCTCCTTTATCAGAAACAAAACCTTTTTCAGTGAGACTTGCTCTTGCTTTGTCCATAATAGTGCCAGACAGAGGAGTTAAATAATAACAGCTCTTGTCATGCCATACCTCTATAGTGACATTGTGCTTCGATTAACACTGTGTGATACATCCCCAGAATTTCAACAGTTCTGTCATTTAAAATGCACACCTATACATACACAGTATGGTAGTTTCAGAAACACTAACTGTTATTGGTTAAGAGTAATGTAATGGTTAAACTGAAGACTGCCATGTTACGGACATTACTGTCATGTTTCAAATTGGCACTCTTTGTTTCAGCTTCAGGCACTTGGAGGTGTCATTCACAGAGTGCAGTGGAGTTCATCCCATCTCTCTTTTAACCGTTCATCTGAACAAAATGGCAGAAGACATTTTTAAACAGCTTAAATTGTTAAAGAGGCACAGAACATAGTTAAGTGGTTCAGATATGGCTGTTAATAGAGAGCTGGGTAGTGAATAGACAGGCACCTCTTTCAGCACTCTCCAGAACATTTAGTTTAACTCTCAATGTACTTCTGTGCGTGTCTCTTAGGTCAATTTATCTCTGCTCAGCTCTCTTGATAGGACTGAATAATACAGGAGAGAGGGGGCACTGGCACATATCTGGAGTGACCTCTGTTTGCTTCATATCTGCAAATACTGGAACTAGTTCTTTTCTTTATATTTCCCATAATGGAAGAATTTGTTGTGGTTTTGTTGCTGTTGTGCTGTAGCTGATGTCACTGAAAATTGGATGTGCTCATAAATAGATTGGTACAAAGGGAGCATTGGAAGACAGGTGACCATGCAAGGTCTGACTGAGGTGCCTCCTACACAAGCCCATATAGACCCGACTTCTGCAATTCACATATTAGTTGCTCACTACGGCTTTTCAGTGCTTCAAGCAGAATGAGTGTAGCATTGTTAATCTTAGTATATGTATTGGACATTAGAAGACTGAAGGTTCAGAGTACAGCTTTGAGATATCAGCGCCTTTGTAGTATACTAAAGCTGCAAAAACGTACTGGCATATGTATGCTCATAGTATGGTGAAAACCATGTCATCATCAAAAACTGTTATTGTGATTTTATAGATATCACCGAAAATAATCGCTAGCTGTATCTAAATGCTTGCATTTCACAGTCGATCGAAATGATGAAAACTTGTCAACCTCAATCCAGCCTTTTGAAATCATGAATAGAGAATAAAATTGAAATAGGACTCATATCGGAATCTGTCTTAACTAAGTCTAGGGATTCATGCATTTTGACAGGGCATTTCAATTGCACTGTCTGAAAAAGATGTTGAAGGACAAAAAAAAGACAGGAAACTTTGACAAATATCATTCTTAACATTCAAATGGCCTCTATTGTCATTACGGACGGCAAGATTAAGTTCACCTCATCAGACATGAGTATGACAGGTGACTCAATAGGTTGATGCCAAGCCGCGAGCAGAGGAGATTAGCAGGGCACTGATATCATTATTTGCAGCTATCGGGGATTCAGCAGGGAGGCAATTGTAATTTCTAGGCTTATTAGTCCACACTCTGTGCAGGAGAAAAGCCTGGTGATAAAGCTTGCCGCTGACAGCCCAGCATTTCGCCACCAAGTGCTGTCACTGTGACACTTACCAAATGCCAGCAAGCTAGCAGCCTTGTAATCCTGCCTAATAGAGGTTAAAACAGACCACTGAGAGGTGCTCATTGATGATCAAAACAAATGGCACTATTTGAATTTGGATCTTGCGAATAGTTCACGGGCAATGGAATGGGTTTGGTTGCAGTGTTAATTTCATTGACGAATTGTGTTCGTCATAATTTTCATCAACGACATTTTTTCATGGACGAAAACGAGACGATAACTTAAAAAAAAACAGTTTTGAATGACTATGACAAAAATCTAATGACATTTTCGTCAACGGATAAAAATGAGATGAAAATGTTAGGGAGGGACGATTTGGGAAGAGATCCAGTCAGAGTTGATGTCCTGCTTGGTTCATTCGCACAGTTGAATTGTAACATGCTAATTTACCTGGTGGGACATAAGTTGGCATACACTTGCTGTGAGTCTCATAAAATGTTCAAAAATGTAAGCGTCTGGGAGAAAGAGAAGAGCAGACATATGGATGAATCTGAAATACGTGATGATGCAAAAGAGAGCTCAATTCAGTCCGGTTTTCTGTGCGCACACAGAAGTGGCCTCTCAGTGCACGAGTACTGAACTGAGGTCTCTTTCGCATCTTTCTGTGCTTGAAAGGACAAATACACACAAAATTATGTCAAAATGTCAGTTTTGGCAAGTATTTGCGTAAACAAAGCCGATTATGTCTTAAATGAATGTAAACAGTTGGGAGAATATCGGATGTGCATCAGTGAATTGGATCCATGCATCCGGTCTTAAAGTGACAGCAGTCTAATAACCTGCTTCTGTCCTGTGTTAATATTAATCAAACAACAAAAGAACTTTATAACTTATTCAGGATTAATCTATATTTTATTTGTACAAATAAATATGTCTGCTTGAAAGAATGAAGAATGTTGTATGCAAGTTGTTATAAAGAATGCATAGGCTTATATCATTAATTAAAAAGACAACCATGTTCTTGTTTCTTTTTGAGAAGTAGCTATATTTAATTTTAAGATGAATAAAGACATGTTATATGTCACAGCAGTTAAATCTGTGTCTGTATTGCATGTTCAAACCTTATTTAATTCATATTAACAGGTTAATAGATGTTTTCTCCAGGAGTATATGAGTTTGGAAATTTTAGAGAAATGCTTAATTGATGCATTACAATTGAACTAAACCGATTAGATTTTAGTCGACTAAATCTACTGCAGATACAGTTGATTAAAACTAGACTAAAACAATTAAGATGGCTAAAATATGACTAAGGGTGCTTTCACACTTGAGCGTTTGTTTCAGAACCTGGTGCGTTTTCTCCCTTGGTTCGGTTCGTTTAGGCATATGTGAACACACCAATCGCGCTTGGATCCACACCAAAACAATCGCTCCAAGACCTCCAGAACGAGGTGGTCTCAGCACGATTGCAACCAAACTCTGGGGCGGTTCGTTTGTGGTGTAAAAGTAATCCAACCCAACGGACCAAACGATATCATAATTCATTACGGGAAATGTGTTATATAAAATGCAGCAGTGTCCGATTCTGTGAGTGAGCACATTAGTTACTGCAGTTAAAAACCAAAGAGCACCTTTTCATCTTAAAATGTAATCGTGCTTCTCCTTGCAAGAATGCGGTCCCGACAAAGCCTTGATTCCCACTCTGCTGCATTATAACATTTGTATAGTGTTTGTATCTTGACACAGTTAGCCTACTAGACAGTGCTGGAAGATACAGAGAAAGCGCGCATGAATTACATGTCCCTGTTTCAGAACAATGCAATCGATCTACAGGTGTGAAAACACTATCAAACTAAAAGGCAGTTTAGTCAAAAGACTGACTAAAACTAAATCAAAATTTGCTGTCAAAATTAACACCGCAACAACGTCAAAAACGCACACGTTACAAACATAATTTTTTTGCAGAATCTTTGCCGTCGAACTCAATCATTAACGTTTTAAGTCGCTTGTAAAACATTCATGCTAAAGAAGTTGCCTTCTTTACTCACCCACATTGAATTCAGTTTAACACACAATTTGTTCTCCGTAAACACATTTCTGCATTAAACTTGTCTGCTTTGATGAAGTCTCCTGCAAAAGCTTTTTCCTACGCTATCCTGTTCTGACATCTGTCTCTCAAACAGCGTCCTGTGCCCACAGTGGCCCTGAGGGGCCTTCTGTCTGTGCGGTTCTAAGCCTAGAGCTCTTTGGCAAGTCTAATTAATATTCCTCGCTGCTTCTTCGTTAAGCTCATTAATGTTTGTGCATGTCCGTTGCTTTCGCATGTTGTAAACAAGCCTGGAAATGAAGGCACTTTTGGAGACCGCAACAGTCACCACCTCCGTGAAACAACTTCAGAGCGAGGAGACTAAACGATGAGATGAGAGAGGAAGAGGCAGAAAATACTCACCTGAATCCTCCGTTGGCCAGATTTGTGCATCTAAATGAAGGCATGAATTGAAATGTTGTCCTGGAGGGAATGAGGATGTGTGTGACTGTATTTGGCTGCCAGTGCCCCTCATTACTCTTCATTTGTAGATCAAACAACAGCTTAGCGTCTCACCGTCTCTGACAGCTTAATCTGGCTCTATCGGGAGACAAGGAAAAGCGACAATGGTATTTGTATGTTTTGGAGGCATTTCTCAATTATTTTTTACATGCATGTTGTACGATAACCATCACATATCAGGGGCATGTGGTTGTCGTTTTATTAGTGATGGAAACAATTCCACGAATGAGGGTGGAACAAAAATGGCATTCATCAAGATCCCCTGAGAGCTGTGGATTTGATGTCGTCTTCAGGCACTGACATTTCAGAGTAATATCCCATGCAGTCCGGCAAGATGGAAGTGCTCCATACAGCCATAGAGGACCAAATGTGTGACAGCATAAGTAATCTTGCAGAAATTAGAAATGTCACCTTTTAAAAGGCCTTTCATATTTCCTCTATTGTGAAGTGTACGGAAGACCCGACTAACACCCATGAAAGGTTAATTATATTTCACCGTGAAGAAAGCCGTGTTAGGTTTTCTTTATTTCCGTCGTACTGGATTTAGCTGTATTTGTTCATTTATGCTTCCTTCCTTCCATCCACCCGTCCATTGTTTTTGGAATACTTTTTCTGTGTGCATATGCTTGAAGCGTCTGACGTGTTTGACTGTAACTTAGCGTGAAACGACAGACTGGAGAGATGGGGACAGAGAGACACGGGATGTGTTTCAGTGTGGGCGTACTGGCTGAAATCTACCTTGGTTTACCTCGACTGCAGCAATTATCATTAAGCCCCCTATATAAGCGTTCCTCTCAGACAGGGCTGAAAGTGCTGCGAGACCCACATATAATATTAGATTAAATGGGCCCCCCCAAAAAATCAATACACAATGCAAATGAAAAGCAGCACAAGTAGCCACTCAGTATGCATATTTTCTGTCAAGTACACTCTCTGACCTGCTGCAGTGCGCTTGCCAGCAAACTCGGCACTGTGGAAAATAACAGCTGATATATTGTAACACCGCTCCTACTTGCTCCCTTTCCGCTATATCTACGGTACAATAAACTAGCTACGAGCAACCAATGTATTGAACAGATGCTGGCATAGATTCATTCAGTGATTGCATGTAGAGATAATGTTTGCTTCCTTCCGCTGCAAACATAGCTGTAATGAATGGCTCCAAGCGTGAGGCACTTGTTTTGTGTCAGGGATGTACAAGGATACAACGCAAAAGGAAGCAATTATGTCTGGGGCATGTGTTGGGTGAGCCCACGCCTCTCTCCTCTGCTTTGTGTCCATTGTGTGTGGAATTACCAGTGGACGTAAACACGAGGGGAAGAACACTCACAGTGGAGCACAAGATACAGAGTGACTACAGTGCAAACAGATAAGTGCTCATCGCATAAGTCTAACCAACAGGTCAGAGTCAATATTACCTGTCAGTTCTGAAGATTCTCAGTTTGCATCCCAACTCGTTGGCACTTTATTAAGCAGGCTTTTCATCAGGCTGAAGTGTTGTCGGCAAAATGAAGCCATTTCTCGTCATTCACGTTTTTCATTTTATTTACTCTGAAAAAGAGCAGGCATTTGTTGGTTTGTTTGTTTGCAACACAGAGTGGCAAGAATTTAAAAATAGAAAGATCTGTATATCTTTATATTATATCACATTTGTAAATAGGAAATGAACTTTAAATGCTAACAGAAAACAGACAGAAAATGTTCTCTGCATTTTGATTGGTCTTTTTCTAATAAAGATCAAATTTAGAAAACATTTTTCTATTTCTATTGTTGTTAGATGTGTTAGTCTCATCTATTGTTTTCCTTTGTTATTCTATTTTGTATCGTCTGTGCATTTCTTTTCCTCCTGGTTCTTGTCATACACATCAGCAGAGAAAGCATTTGAATGTATTTTCAGTTATGGTGTGAACTCATTATTGAAAAGGTCAGGTCTATACATAAATGTATAGCACTGTGTTTAGTATCCCAGGCTTCTACTGGAAGCCTCTGGGGAAACACAAAGCAGACCTAAACACACAGCAGCCTTAAAGGAGCTGTCAATCATCCAAACTCTCCATCCCAAACCTCTTTTGTAATTGGAAGAAATAGTGTCGCAGAACTTGGCAAAAAAAGGATCATTGACTGTGATTGTTTGCAAAATGATAACCTTATAAATAGGGCATAGGTCCTGATATTCGTGGAAAGAGTTTTGGTAGTTTTCCTTTCCTTACTTACTTCCTTATGTTGCTAATGTTGTTAATGAGCTAATGAATGGTAAAGTTTTTGCTGGTAGTGGTTAGCTGACACTTTGAGCTGTGGTGCTGTTTCGATTGGCTGGTGTTCAGATCCCATTACCTTATTTTTTATTTATTTAATTTTTTTCTCCCAGAACATATTCTGTTGATTTGCTATATGTAAAAATAGAATCATTAAATTAATAATAAAAAAAGCAAACACTAAAAAATGTAAAGTTGTTTTGTGGTTGAGTGTTATCCAGGTCCAAGATATGTTTTTGACATGCCTCTTAATGTATAGCTTTTATTGAGAAATCTGTAGAATGTATTGCTCAACTGTTCTTGAAGAGTCTACATAAGATCAATTAAACTGAGAACGATGAGCCTCATGCATGCAGCTCACCCTTGTAGAAGTACGTTAACCCAGTGGTCCCAGCATAGAGCTGCTTTTCTTCTGTCGTGGCATTGTCCATTCACACCCCCTTGGCTCTTAAAGAGTCATATCCTGCCCTGTTTGGCTAAAGAAGACTTTCTGTCTGTATGGACCCTGTAACCCCTCCTCCTTGCCCGTCACAATGGGAGACTTTAAGCTTCGACACTGGTGATGTGGCAACAGGACGGACCACCAGCACACTTGGCCACAGCATGTCCCATAATCGGAGAGCAAAACAAAAGCACATTGAGGCCTCCCAGCCTCTCCGTTCTTTTGTGAGACGACCCTTAGGTACTAATGCTCACAAGGCACCACAGTACCACTTCCTGTGCCTCGACCGGCAAGAAATTTATCACCCGATCCATCAATAACACATCCGTTAGAGCTGGAGATGGGTGTCCTAATGAGATGACTCTGTAGATGCTTGATATTTGGTGGTCCTCTTTTTTTGAGTCTTTTTTTTATACAATGGGTCCTGTTATTGACAGTTTTTTCTTTTGTCCCTCTGTCTGCCTCTCTAATATATGAGAATTGGTGGGGGAGCTTCACTGTCCCATTGGCAGATATTAGGAGAGCTCTGTCTTCACCCTGCCTGCTGCAGCTTCACCCTTTGTTGGGCAGCTCTAATAGGATTAAAATGGGTTTCCAGGTCTATCAGGGAAAGCTCCACACCAGCCGTAAATGGACACATCTCTTGGGGGATGTGTCATTGTTGTGTTTCGTCCAGCCATAATGTTTAGGGTAAACTCTTGGTGTCCTGGTGTGGAGCAGCAGAGGGAAGGCATTGCCTGAGGTCAAGCCAAGGGAAAATCCCAGGATTATGGTAACACTCATTACAATGCACACAAAGGCAATGGGACCAGAGAAAGCACAAATAGGGCGCTTAAGTCAAACAGCATGGACCAAAGGATTCTCTCCTCAACCCTGACATTGATTAGGTTTGGCCCAGCTAGAAACTCTCCACAGTGTGTACTGTGCAAGATACAAGTTTATCTTCAAATATGCAAATAGTTCTTTAAAGGGTTAGTTCACCCAAAAATGAAAATGATGTCATTAATGACTTACCCTCATGTCGTTCCAAACCCGTAAGACCTCCTTTCATCTTCGGAACACAGTTTAAGATATTTTAGATTTAGTACGAGAGCTTTCTGTCCATCCATTGAAAATGTATGTGCGGTAGACTGTCCATGTCCAGAAACGTAATAAAAACGTAATCAAAGTAGTCCATGTGACATCAGTGGGTTAGTTAGAAGTTTTTGAAGCATCGAAAATACATTTTGGTCCAAAAATAACAAAAACTACGACTTTATTCAGCATTGTATTCTCTTCCGGGTCTGTTGTTCATCCGGGTTCACGAATCGGGTTCAGTGAACCGCAGCGCACTGCTGACGTAAGACGCTGCTGCCGTGTTATCTGGTGCGCCAGAGTTTCGTTTACAGTCTGAGGGAGACGCACGCTGTATTCAAGCTATTTTTTTAAATGGTGCGTAAGTGTGCATGTCGCGGATGTCCTAATCGCCAAAAACAACGAAGTAAAAGTGCATTACCAACGCCGACAGATGAAAGGATTCAATGGAATCAATTCAGTGGAATCAATTCAATGGAAAGGATTCCGGAAGAGAATACAATGCTGAATAAAGTAGTAGTTTTTGTTATTTTTGGACCAAAATGTATTTTCGATGCTTCAAAAACTTCTAACTAACCCACTGATGTCACATGGACTACTTTGATGACGTTTTTATTACGTTTCTGGACATGGACAGTATACCGCACATACATTTTCAATGGATGGACAGAAAGCTCTCGGACTAAATCTAAAATATCTTAAACTGTGTTCCGAAGATGAACGAAGGTCTTACGGGTTTGGAACGACATGAGGGTGAGTCATTAATGACATCATTTTCATTTTTGGGTGAACTAACCCTTTAACTAAATAACTTACAGCTCTATAGTTCTAGAACTATAATGGCAAAATTTGGGACAGTTGTATGAGTGTTCAATATTCATGTTTTAATATTGTGCTGTGACACTTTTAAGGACATGCATGTCTTCACTTAGGCTGTCCAAAACAAAACAGTTCTGTTGAAGAACGGGCTGTGTTGATCTGTATTTTAGTGGCCAAAAGTTATATTCACACCAACCTGCTATTGAGACAACAATGAGAACAATTTGCATACAGATGAGACTGTACAGAATCTGCATATTTCATTGCTCTTCCAACAGTAACTGAATTTGGCAAATGCCCAATGTCAGAGAAACCTAGCAGGCCACTACATTCTGACCCACTGAGCTGTAAATGTACTGAGGCTGGCACAGAGTGATGTTTGTGTTGGTTTCAATGGGCCTCTTGAGACTACCTCCTGTGGAAAATGTGACTTCACATGTCGCATATGAATATGACAACAGCGTATCAAAATATAGGATGTTTTTGTTCTTTAGAAGGAAATTCATTACATTAAGAATCCCGCTAAGCATTTTGTACATTATCCATAAATTTGGTACAATATCATGAGTGCTATTTAGTCCACCTTACAAATTAATCAAGTCTGCCAGTCTGCAATTGAGCCATTAAAAACTGCATTTAATAAAGCCCCTGTATATGTACCGTTTCTTCAAATAACTAGTCATCATTACCACTTACCAAAACACTCATACAACACGTCTCATACAGACGTTACTCTTGCAACTTTTATCCGTCACTCTGGTGACATTCATCAGCTTGTTTGTTGAGAATTATATTACCTTATCCAACGCTAAATATAAATGTTACAATTAAAATGAATGAAATTTTTTTGCCATGTACTTATTGCTCATTAGAGATTTTATTTTCCTCTCATGAATGTCTGCGTCTCCAAAAATGGCAAAAGCAACATTCAACTAGTCTTAGAGTGCTACATTCCAAGTCTTCTTAAGTCATAGTTTTGCGTGAGGAATAGACCAAAATTAGTCACTGATAATCACTTCCTGCACCAAACTTAAAGCTCACATTTTTTTAAACATTCAAAATGTTCTGCTTGTTACAACAGGTTTGCCTTTAGTGATGTGAAATGCCATTGGCCTTGATAGGCATCTCAAAGTGTGGATGCATCTTTTTGAATGAGTGACTTATGTGATGGGGTGAGTTTGGCTGCTCCTCACACAAAGCTGTCATATGCCTTCAGATATGGAAGCTTGTTTCCGCCATGGAATAAAACAGTTTAAAAGATAATTGTGACTTTTTATCTCACAATTCTGACTTTTTTTCCTCAGAATTGTTATCAGAGTTATAAAGTTCAATTCTGAGGGGGAAAAAACACTTTTTTTCTCAGAATTGCGAGTTTATATCTCACAATTCTGACTTCATAACTCACATTTGCGAGTTTATATCATGCAATTCTGAGAAAAAAACTTCAGAATAGTTAGATAAAAAGTTCCTATAACCTTTTTTTATTCAGTGGCGGAAACAAGCTTCCATATTACAGAGCACCTGAAGTGTAGTGCTTTTTTTCCATGTTACGAATAAATAAATGCATCTACATTTATTTACTTTTAAATATGAATTATTATATATAAATTATTTATTGTGCATTTATTACTTATTTGTTGTAATATTTGTAAAATATAATAAAATACTTTAAATATAATAAAACATATTGCAGTTAGTCGCAAGGTGAGAATGTCACAAGAGTAATATTTTGGTGGTGAAGAGTGACAGTCCGCCCTGAACAGACAAAAGAAATGCATATTCATATGATACTGTAGCTATGGAGATATAGCTATATCAGTAATAGCAATGAAACAATGAATGGAGCTTACTCTTGTTGCATATTTTTCTATGTTACCTTAGACCCATAAAAGTGCTGAACCCAGCATCCTTCCTAGTGCTGCAGAGGTTTGTTTATTTGTGTTATCCAGATTAGATCATAAAATTGTTAAATTATTCTCTAAATTGCTTTTTCGAGAATGGCAGGATACTGAAAATGTACATAAATGAGCACGAAGGAGAGAAAATCTTATTTTACCCTAGGTCTGATAGGCAGGCAGGCCACATTTCCATAGCTTTAAATAATGTCAATCTGGGCAGTCCCCGGATTGAAGCCCAGGCGCCGCAAGGCACAATTTTGCCTTTGCCTACAGTCTGATAATTTTCAGAGCTATTGGCAACTTGGGAATTTCTGCCTGTCTTATCACTTGGGCTCAGCGAACTTCACTGCAGCTAATCGGAGCTGGGATCACTCACTCAAGGATTGCGCGATCATGTTTTTCCCCTTGCCTGTGACAGCTGTCCCCTACCTGCATTAGCAATGCAAATGAGCCTTCCTAATAGGTTAATGCGGAACACCCGAAAATGAGGTTTAATCCCCTAGTGAAATAATCGAACACTGGCAAATTCCTTGATGTGGAGAGATAGAGTCATCGGCTGTGACTCAATTAGGCCTCATGCAGTTCAGAGCAGAGGTACCTTGTACCCTGTGTCCCTAAACGGTGTGTGGTGCACTGACAGCGAGGTAGGCGTCGAATGCGACTTTCCGAGCTGAAGCTGCAGGGACACCGAGGGCAGTCAGAATACCCACCTGACAAACCCCATCCCCTTATTTATTCCCCTTTTACTCAGCCCACCGCTGATGTCAACACACACACACACGCGAATGAAATGAATAAACACGTAGCCGCGGAACCTGCAGAGCAGCGATAAGTCAGGCACTGTGCGCGGGCGCTGCCACAGCAGCGCTGTTTTGAGCCTAATTGGAACTAAGTAGCAGACGCATGTGGGAGCAAATATATGGCTATATTCATATGCACGTTCCCCTATTTGGACACGGCGTCTATTTAAATATAAATTGAACTGGGGCTGCTCAAACTCAATCCAACTGATCAGGCTAATGTCAAACCCAGTCTTGCATTAGATATAGTGGTTATTATAGCCTCCTTTTTATTTAACAAGTAACTACATGCTGGCCTTGCACTACCGTAGCCGAAATAAAGCAATTGCGCTACTCTGGTCAGTCAATTAGTGGCAAGTGGAGAGTCTCCGAGATGTAGGCTGGGATTGTAGACGCCACACTCTGGCTGTTAAAACGGCGTGTCTCCCCGTGACCATGGCCTCTCTTAAGACGAGACAAAACATTTCCGCAACACTCTTCCAAGGAGACTGTCAAGAGAGGTTGCGGCTCATTTCTCAAAGCAGGTAGTGAGTAATAAAAAGTCCTCTCTTAAGCCGTCGTACATTAGCAATCCAGCGAGAAAAGTGAGAGCTTCAGAAATGAGCACTGTTGTGGGAGGGGAGGGGTCCGTCAGACATCACAATTACAGCCTGCACGTCTTGTGAAAAAAAAGAAGCTGAAATCAATACAGAAACAAACTGCACAATCAGCCGGGGCTTGCTATCACGGCTGGAGTGGAATATGCAAAAACAGCAATTAAATGTGTTAGCATACACACTCTTTTCCATGATATCAGGGCATCTGTGGCATTAGTGAAGCGACTCCTTACGGATAATGGAGTCAGGAAATGAATGCGCAATCTACCTCTGTGTTTTCATCATTAGCGGGAGACAACTCCGCTAACATCGCCTAGCGATGCCGGGCGGGAAAGAGGAGAGAAAGAATTTATGTGCCCTCGCATGCCAAATTAATTCTTGTCTTGACATCTTAATTCTCAGTTCTTGTGTGTGGTCAAATCAGCCCGCGATAGAAAAGCAATCAAGCAATTATTCCTAAATTATATTTGCCCAACACACACTGATTGGTTATTCTTTTCTTATTGGCTAAGCTCATTAATTCTGAGCAGCTTGCTTGTTATGCCTGTGCCGTTACTCCTTTCCCTCTATACCCTACCCCCTCTCTCTCGCTCGATCGCTCATTCACCCTCTTCCCGTTCTGTCTTCTGCCGTTGCCTATCTTCTGTTGCCAGCCCTGCCAATGTTTCAAGATGACACACGTTTCAGAGAAGGCCCCCCCTCCTCCTCCTCCTCCCCGATCTATGGCATTGTCTCCTCCACCAATTACCATGCCCATCTCTGATTAACTTTGATGTGGAACCTAATGAGATAAGGCCGGCCGTCGAAGCAGTGGCTGATAGCTGCCTCATTTATGCCTGTGTGAGGCATTGCTGAGCCACACTGACTAATGAGAGGAGAAGGGGAGTCTTCCTCACTTCATCAGCCTCACAGGAGTGCCACGCTATCAGTACATTCGGATACACTCCATATCCATGCACATATGGCCATAAAAAGAAAGCCAAATATACTTCAAGAGTTTGGGAAGCTGGAACAGACTCTCCACTGTCTCGCACACGTCATCTTTCCCTGGTTAATGGCTGCACTAGGGTTTAACGGCCATGCTAATTGCTGGAGTATTTTGGTGTGTGCGGGCTTACAGAAGCTTCTACCCTTATCTACAGCTCCAGCATTAAAACCTTATTGTGGCACATCTGGGCGCCCTGTAAATCCTGCCTGTACGAGAGAGAAGGCAAACAGAGCTGTTATTGTTGTAGGCATTGTTTGTAGTCTCCCATTAGCACTTGGAAGGTCTTGGGAGCAGCACAAATATTCCACTGGCAGAGAATCGTTATACCTTCCTCATGCATTGACCTCTGTGACTCAAATCTTAATGATAGACTTCTTTAATTTTCACTTTATTTATTTTTTGTAACGTGCAGGCATAATACTTTAAATAGTATTTTTGTTTGTCCTTTTTTGCTATTATTAGGCTTGCTGGTGACATTGACAATTAACAATGGATTTTTTTTTTAAATACAGTTAATTAAAAAAAAATCCTGTGCACTATTACAGGCAATGTAATAGGATATGGAAATAAAACAAACAATACATTGACAAAAAAGTATATAAGACACGTCAATAATTGACGTGTCTGCCACAATAGCATTTTATCTTAATTTGGGTTCTTTTATCAACAAATATATTTTATTTTTTATTAATCTTCATAATTAAACATATATTAATTTGTTGCATGTTTGTTAACACTTGACAATAACATTAGTTAACTACATTAGTTAAGGTCACAATGAACAGTACTTCTACTTAATTAATCTTGGTTCATTTTAATTTCTACATTTTCTAATACATTTTTAAAATTAAATGTTGTATCTGTTGACATTAGTTAATACGTTGTGAACATGAGCAAACAATAATCAATTGTATTTTTATTAACTAATATTACCAAAGGTTAATATATGCTGTAAACATATATTGCTCATAGTCAGTTCATATTAACTAATGCATTACCTAACGTTAACAGAGACCTTATTGTAAAGTGTTGCCCTTTTTCTTTTTTTTTTATTATAGACAGTCCTAATTCTATACAGTCAATATTGAAATGAATATTGTATACTGAGTGCTTTGCCATTTATAGTCCAGCGACCAGTTGTGGATAAAGAGACAGAGCAGGGATGCCCTATTTTATATTGCATTTAATAACATACATTTAGTACCATATTAATGTGGTTGCATATTTTATGATGATTGTTGTACAAAGCTGTACAAATAATAATTTACGAATGTTTGTTTGTGTATGTGTGCATATATATATATATATATATATAGCTTCAGTAAATTAATACTAAAAGTTACATTTAATTATTTAAAAAAATATTTGAAATCAAACAATAATTGGCAAATCCCCTCCCATACCGCCACAGACCCCCTGTTGTAGAGCATCCTAAAATGAAATGTCACAAATATTTAGTTTACTTTACTGTTGTTAATTAATTGCAAATAACAAATTGAATAATATAAATTTTTATTACAACCTGGACATACAATTGGATCTTTAATCAACCTTTATAAGCCAGTTGCTCTATTTTTATTATAATTTGCATTACTATTATTATTATTGTTGCCATACTAATTTACAGATTTTCTCTCAAATGTAAAGAGAAATAAGTGCAATCCCTCAGTGCTGTGTGGCTTTTGATTTGGATTATAAATGTAAATAAAATATCTACATCTAGCACACACTCGAGGTAAATGGGCAGAGCATGAATGCAGCTCTGTGAGCTGTGGAGAGCCCTACAGACTTTAAAGCACAGGCCCAATTAAGCTGTGCCTCATCAGCTGGAAGAGAGAGACATACCCAGAGCTGAAGACTGAAGATAATACTGCCTTACAAAGCAGCCGCTTCTCGCTCAGTGTAAAATTAGAGCCAAACATCTTGATAACACCCAGAAAAAGAAGGAACCTCAAAACAGAAAAGAGAAAAAAGTTACGCAAAACACTTAAATCAAGGCCTTCGTATTCAACACAATTAATTGTGTCTTTTTTGTGTTCTAATAATACATCATATCTGTGTGTGTGTGTGTGTGGGGGGATTTTTTTTTTCTTTATCTAAATTGTAACCAATTAAGGACAAAGCAGTGCCCTCTAGCTTTCCAGAAAAGGAGTCGTGAGCATAAAAGGAAATTGACAGTCGACATTCCAATTTCATTCAAGGAGGCAATTTCCTAATGCTAATCACCATCTGCAGATGTTGTCCGCTGATATATTTCTCTACATTTTTTTTTTCATCCCAGCTGCGACCATGTAAAATTTGTGACAAAGGGAGAAAGCTTAGTGCTAAGATGCTTGCACCAGGTTTGTAGAGTTCAACAAGCCAGACAGCTTTCTCTCTCTCCTACTCTCACTCTGTCTCTCTCACTCTCTGATATATCATCAGAGCTTACTGTCTGAGCCGCTGAATGAAAGCACTCTTACTAGAGAGGTGTTAAAAAATAGCAGCTCTCTGGATGTCTTTGCACAGATATTGCAGTGTGAAGAGTGGAGGCAGATCTGATCTTATGTGAGCAAATCGGTTTTGATTTTGTTTTTATTTGTCCCTTATTATTGCAAAAAAAAAAAGATATTTAATTAAATGATTTGCTAGTTGAAAATCCTATTCTTTACATTTATTTTTTATTATTTAGATCATTTAAATATAATTGCAATATAATAAAAAAAAAGCAAATACGCTTCTAGACATTTCAAGTACTGATACTATTTTAATAACATAAAATGCATAATAGTTACAAAAAAACACTAATTATATTTATGGAAATACTATAGTTATTATAATGTTATTGTATAATATTGTTAATGTTATATTAATACTATTACTCTAATAATAGTAGTATTCATAAATCATGGGCTTGGTGTTATTTTTGCAGAATAAGGGTTAAAAAGTCTTAAACTACCTGCTCATTCCTGAAAATATAATTACAGAGATCAGTTATTGATATATATATATATATATCAGCATTTATGAATAGTGAGTATATACTTGTACCATGCTCTTGTACTTTTGTCTTCATTTGGTAAAAATCTTGAACAAAATGTGTATAGGTTTTTGGCTGCAATATTGCGATAATCTCTTCTTTTCTCACTCTCCTTTCAGAAATACATTTGTTCCTTTTACGCTTTCTGTTTGGATTTTGGAGATAGCAACCACTACAGCAGTCCCAGCACTTACAATGCCAGACTCTGTTTTGAAACAATTGTGACTCGTGGCCTCTTCAAGCGTGCTAAGCGATCAAAAACAGGCCAAGACAAACAAGGCCTGCAGCTGTCCACAAAACAAAACCACAGATAAATACTCAAACACGTCCGGGCCAGCGGAAACGGCTTGGCTCTCGCCTGGCCCTGAAAGGACCCATTGTGCTCCCCAAAACCACACAATGTCACGCAGCCCTCATTTGAGAGAAATTTTTATTTACCACCTCTTTCATTCGCGCAGCACCATGGCAGTGGGAGAGAGAAAAAAGGAGGAAAACACCCACCCTGCTGGAACAGAGTGGAACGGCTCCAACCTCCCTCACCGTCGCTCAGCCCAGTTTTACAACCAGATCTCTCTCATCTTTCAGCCAGAGATACTCGACGTGCCGAAACAGTTTAGACAGCGGCGCTGAAAAGCCTCGTTTTAATATGCAGCGCGGCAATTCATTATCATTCTGTTGGGTGCTACAATGATGACTGGAGAGTCTTTGACCCCCCTGATTGTCAGATCAAGGTCAGTTACTAAGAAAATAAAATCTGCATTCCTGTCTGACTTCTCCCACCTCAATCTACATCTTTCTGCTTATGAAAACTAGTTTCTCCTCTCCCTCTCTGATGGGTGTATTCACTTTCTCAATGGGGCCACTTTAACAGAATAGACTTTTTTTTAAGTGAAATAATTGTTTTGATCTTGGAATATGAAAGACAACTTTATCTCAAGGGTGAGAGATGACTGCTGAAAGATGAATTTGTCGGATTCTGGGTTAGATGGAAAAGGCTCATGCAAGCGAAGATATGGGCGACAAGGCTTGTCGTGTTGTAAATATGTCCACTCATTCGTGTGGGCAGTCCAGCACCCGGAACACAAAGCCTAATTAAAAAGCACCCAGACACGGCGCAGCTTTAGTGGGTGTCAATGACGATCCATTAAGAAGTCTTTACAGTGACCTGTCCCAACCCACTGCCATGTATCTCTCTAGCACACACACATATGCATACAAATCTTCCTCATGCATACGCAGTTGCCGTTCCCTTCATGCGTACTCCCAGAGCCACTGCTCCAAGACAGCAATAGTAGCTTCTATTAGTGCCTGTGTGGCCTGCCTGCCCCTGGGGTCAGTGGTAATCCAGGGGGAGTTTTCACATTGTGTTTTGGGACATGGGGTCAAACTGTTTGAAATGAGGGGGTTTTGTTAAACATCCATTAGCCAGACCCAATGTATTGTCTTGATTTATTGGGAGATGGAGGCACTCCGCCCCGCTACTGCGGCCAACGCTATAGACTGCAATAAAACATAGAACGGCTCTTAGTTAGCAAGGCTAGGTAAACAGAATTATTTTTTTAAAGTTTATTAATACTGAAAACAAAAACAAAAAAAACAAAAAAAAAAATCACACTGATACAAGTTTTCTAAATGTGGTAGAATCTTGACCAAATGATAAAATCGCAATGACAAAAATAGTCAGCTAAATGAATTAACTAAATATGGAAAGTTAGTTGCTCATGTAAATACACTTTTAAAAAGTTTTTTTTTTTTCAGTGATTGGTTCCTCAAAGAACCTTTCAGTTAACAGTTCTTTAAAAGAACCATTTTTAATAATAATAATCTAAAGAACCTTTTTCCACTATAAAGAACCTTTCGAGCAATGGAAAGGTAACATGGAGGTTAAAGGCTCTTCATGGAACTATAGAAGCAAATAAAGAACCTTTATTTTTAAGATTGTACTTTAGGTGTGTGTTAAATTGTCAGTTCTGATTCTGCCTTTGTTCAGGCATGCTATATATTGTGAACAATTACACAAATTACACTAAGAGAATGCATGGCTCATTAAAACAATCTATTGAAAGAATTTAGACTCCACTTTACCTATTTTGACTAGATATCATATGTCCTCCATGATTTTGGTAAGATTTTGCTCTGGGCATCATGCAAAATGACAGAGCTGTGATTTTATATCATCTTCTGGAGACTGAAGGTAAACAGGCTCTAATTATAGAGGCACTACAGCAATTCCCCTGCACAGCCTAGGAAATGTCAGCCTATTACTTCACTGCGAGTTTCAAATGCTCAAGATAATGACCAGTTACTAATTGGTGCTTATACTTTAAATCGGTTAGCATGGAATATAATTGCAGCTATTATGGAGGTAAATAATCCCTGGAAATTAGCATCTTTTAGCCAAAACACATCCTAAACAGTACTACGGGGGGAAAGGGTCTTGGTGTTGACAGTGAGATGGTGTGATTTTTCATTAGCATAAGGTTCCCAGGGGCCAGGGGGCTGTGTGTAACATCACATGGTTGTTGAGACCTTGTATTGGGTGTGAATTAATGTTCTGGATGGATGGACACTGAAAGATCGTGCTTGTTTATGCGCTTTCTAACATCAGCTGTCCATGTACTAAGTGTTATGGGCGGCCATGGTCTTTTTCATATGTGCCCAAGTGCTTGTTTCCAGACTTTTTTGGGGGGGGTTCAAGAAAGCTCCCCATTCACAAGAGACTTAGGTGGGGGGCTTTATGTACCTCAGTACTGCCAGGCTTGGAACTGGAACAGCACTATGAAGGCTGGCAGAAGCAGCATTGTCGTTTGACCGGAGCTGTGCGCAGTGTAACCCCCACCTTATACAGCACCAATGCCACTGCTGTCTGCCTGTTTGCACCCATGTCACGCTTGTGTGACACCCCACTTTGCTGTGCTTGTTTGAACTGTCCCACCCAATTAGCGCTAATAAGTGACTCGGTAAGGATGAGCAAACATGGTGTATCCAATCCTTCCTTGTGCCCTCCCTGACGCTTAGCAGCCCATGAAAATCCCCCAAAGAGCACAACCCCTGCTAATAGACAGAGAAAGCCAAACGCATCTCGTTTTCTGAGCAAACAAGTGCCAGTAAAGAGGCAAATTAATGACAAGTCATTTGAAGGGGTTTGTCGGGGAAATGATTTTGCTCATGTCTCACCACTGAGGAATTGATTAGGACCTGCTCGATCAAAGTACCTGAATCAATAAAGTAGCACAGAGAGAAGAGAAAAGACATGCTCCAGCTTAATTTATCCCCTGCACCATTTCTTGTGGAAAAAGAGAGATGAGAGGGTAGAAACCACACTAATCTGTCAGGTGGAAATGAGCTGTCTTGTTAAGACAGATAGATTTTAGTGCCTATATTTGCCTGTAGTTCACTTCTTTACAAAACATCATAGGCCATGCTGTCATGGGAAAGCAGTAGCATAGTATTGGTAAACTTTAAATATATTGGATTTACGCAGAACACTTTAGGTTGCATTAGTTAACTACATTAGTTAACATGAACTAAATGAAACACTTCTAAAACATTTATTGGTAACACTTTACAATAAGGTTTATTAGATAAACATTAGTTAATGTATTAACTAACATGAACTAACCATGAGCAATACAATTTTTACTGTATTTACTAATCTTCGTTAATGTTAGTTAAAGATAATACAGTTGTTCATTGTTTGTGCATGTTAGTTCACAGTGCATTAAAGGATTAGTTCACTTTCAAATAAAATTTTCCTGATAATTTACTCACCCCCATGTCATCCAAGGTTTTTGATGAAAACATTCCAGGATTATTCTCCTTATAGTGGACTTCAATGGAACTGGCGCTGCGTTCGTTCCGTAAGTAGAATAGGGAAGGCGTAGGACATACTGCGTAAGCTTTTTGAATAATATGAAAGTGCGGATTTGGCGGAACCAAACTAACTAATCCTTTAACTAATGTTAACAAGATTTTAATTATGTGTTAGTAAATGTTGAAATTAACATTAACAAAGATTAATAAATGCTGTATAAGTGCAGTTCATTATTAGTTCATTTTAAATAATGAACCTTATTGTAAAGTGTTACCCATTTATTAATCTTGGTTAATGTAAACATTAACTAATACATTAATAAAATCAAAGGTTGGATCTGTTCATATTAATGAACCTGAGCTAACATGAACTAACAATAAACTGTTTTTAACTAACTTTAAAAAAGATTTATAAATACTGTAAAATATGTCTTGCTCAAGGTTAATGTTAGTTAGCTTATTGTAAAATGTTACCAAACATTATATGCTATGAATGGTGCTAAAATATATTTTAATCTCTTCTTTTCATTATATGGAATGGAATGGATATTACATTATTTTATACTTTAATAAATGATTGCATTATCAATGATCACACTTATTATTATTAATATTATTATATTGTACATTTTGTTTATAGGCACCTTACATGGCACTCTAGGACACCTTGCAATAAAACAATTAACATTAAACAAAATAATCATTATTACAGCCTGGACAGACTTGATAAAAGCATGAATGCAATCACTTTTTAGGCCTGCCTAAAAAGATTGGTCTTAAGGTGAGATTTAAAAACAAGAAGAGTTTCACTGTTTCGAGTTCCATAAGTAAGAAGTCGCATGACTAAAGTCTCGAGACCCCATAGAAGTTGTGCGACTCGAGGGAGAACAAGAGTCAGTGCAGAAGACGATCTTAAACTGCGAGTAGGAATGTGGATTCGAAGGTCAGATAAGTATGAAGGGGCATGATTACTGAGTGCATTGTAAGTAAGGAAAAGGATTTTAAAGTCAAAGAGATATTTAACCGGGAGCCAATTCAAGTGTTGCAATTTGGGAGTAATGTGTTCAGTTGTAGGAGTTCGGCAAATAATTTGTGCAGCTGAATTCTGTACTAACTAGAGTTTGTCGAGAAGCCTTGATGGCAGACCATTAAAAAAGACCGATACGATAATACGGAAAGTGACTAAAGCATGAACAAGATTCGCAGTGCTCTTTACTAAAAGAGCCGGACGAAGTCAATTAATATCACATATGTGGAAATATGCAGAGCGAATTACACTATTTATATGTGCTTCGAATGGAAACGTACTTTCAAAGATGACACCTTAACTTTTAACCTGTTTAGAAATAGACACTGGAAAAATTATCAATATTCACTGAGGAACATGTAGACATGATCAGAATGTTTTTGGAGCCAACAAGAAGAATTTCAGTTTAACTGCTATTTAGTTTGAGAAGATTTGATGTAAAACACTCTTTAAACTCAGCTACACAATCTGAGAGGATAGATGAAGGAAAATTAGAGGTTTGGAGGACAGGTAAAGTTGGGTGTCATCAGCATAGCAGTGGAATTGAATACCAGATTTCCTAAAAATATTACCAAGAGGTAAAAGATAAATAAGAGAGGACCCAAGACTGAGCCCTGCGGAACCCCTGTAGTAACGTATGAAGACCGATGTAAACTGCTTCAGCTGTACAAACTCAGTACGGCACATACTTGTAATTAATGCAGTATATATTACATTTGGGGATAATTAGGGCCTGTTTTGTTGTTGCATTTTCATTCGATCTAGTCTCATTTGCCGTAATAGCTTTTTTTTATTAATATTATTATTATTTGTAATATTATATTACAAATATAATTCATTATATTGTTTGTAATATAACATTAAGGGCCCTATTTTAACGATCTAAACGCAAAGTGTAAAGCGCACGGCGCAGGTGCACTCAGGGCGTGTCCGAATCCACTTTTGCTATTTTAACGACGGAAAAACGGTCCGTGCTCCGGGCGCATTTTTGAAATGGGTTGTCCCTATTCTCTTAATGAGTAATGGGCGTAACGTTCAATAAACCAATCAGAGTGTCATCTCCCATTCCCTTAAAGAGCGAGATGCGCTCGCGCCATGGCGGATTGCTATTTACATGGCGGAATTTGTTGTCGAAATTACCTGTTAAGTGGCCAGTCAATCTTTCAGTCGTCTGCGTTGGATGCAGGCTTTCAAATAGCTCCGCGCGATGAGTCAGTTAATATATATGTGTGTGTATTGGCACGATTGTTCAATTAATTAGCCAATTTCGTTCATCATTGTAAGTAGTAATAGGCTGAATTGAAAATAGGTAGCCTTATTCTAATACACGCAATGACTATTCATCATTACATTTTTATATTTATGTAGCCTACACAATAATATTCTTTTACACTGTAATCCTTTTGTTTTTAATAT
>RJVU01049301.1:1131457-1163426 GCA_003731715.1 Anabarilius grahami
GCGCATTGCTATTTTAAGGAGCTGAAAATAGACTGCGCCATAGACCAACTCAAACCTGGTCTAAAGTCTAAAGTCAACGGCGCAATATTTTTTTGTTTGGGCGCGTCCACAGTGCGCGTTGACTTTGCTTATTACACACAGGGATGCGCATCACACAAACATGCCAAATATTAAAAACAAAAGGATAACAGTGTAAAAGAATATTATTGTGTAGGCTACATAAATATAATAATGTAATGATGAATAGTCATTGCGTGTATTAGAATTAGGCTACCTATTTTCAATTCAGCCTATTACTACTTATAATGATGAACGAAATTGGCTAATTAATTGAACAATCGTGCCAATACACACACATATATATTAACTGACTCATCGCGCGGAGCTATTTGAAAGCCTGCATCCAACGCAGACGACTGAAAGATTGACTGGCCACTTAACAGGTCATTTCGACAACAAATTCCACCATGTAAATAGCAATCCGCCATGGCGCGAGCGCATCTCGCTCTTTAAGGGAATGGGAGATGACACTCTGATTGGTTTATTGAACGTTACGCCCATTACTCATTAAGAGAATAGGGACAACCCATTTCAAAAATTTGGACACGCCCTGAGTGCACCTGCGCCGTGCGCTTTACACTTTTTTTTTATTTTATTATTATTATTTTTTATTTATTTAAAGAAACAGGGACAGCGTACAATAAACATTAACCTCAAAGGGAGAGATGCATAGTACCGGGTTTTAGCTCAGGAGCTAATTTTCACCCGTAGTCCCTGGGCAGGCTGATGTTAAGCTACAATATATAAAACATACATAAGTAATAAAATTTACAAACCAAAAAAATAAAAAATAAAATAAAATTTACAAATGTACTAAACTTTGCGTTTAGATCGTTAAAATAGGGCCCCCTGTGTGTAATAAGCAAAGTCAACGCGCACTGTGGACGCGCCCAGAGGCGCAGTTTCTACCAACGCGCTCTAACAAAAAATATTGCGCCGTTGACTTTAGACTTTAGACCAGGTTTGAGTTGGTCTATGGCGCAGTCTATTTTCAGCTCCTTAAAATAGCAATGCGCCGGCAATGCGCCTGAACACACCTCTTTTTTAGACCAGCACGCCCATGGGCGCACTAACTGGCGCAAATGCATTTACTAATTTAAGGACGTGGCGCTGAACGGGAAAACGCGAACGGCGCCGGACGCAAACTAGCAAACACACTTGCGCTGCGCCTTGCGTCGCATTGCGCCGGGTGTATTATAGGGCCCTAAATATTATATTGCATAATAATGTTACATTAAATATATTATTAATTATCTCTGACTTAGAAATACATCATAATTCATTTATTTGTAAAGCCATTATTCCTAGATTAAACGAAATAGGTTGTAGGAATAATTCAGGATAGGGTGGTAGTTATGATTTATTTTAGACTAGAAGTTTATGCGGATTACCCACTAATAATACACCAATGTATAACATCTTAAATGCTGCTGGAGCTAACCGAAGTTAAACTTCCTTGTCTGTCTTGTATGTTTGTTTTTGTTTTTCCTCTAATTTATTTGAGCCAGAAGTTGGAGGGTACTGCGGGCAGATTGGAGCATTATTTTAAACGTGGCTTTGCAGATTAACACACTTGCCAAGCCCTATGGAAGGCCCTTAATTGATTTCCCTTTTGACTGTTTACCTCAGCTCTAAGGGTTCCTGGAGCAGAGCGACAGCAGTGTCCTCCGTGTGCCGTAGCGCTCTGTGCAGCCCCGCCAGCAGCCCTGCCAAGTGCCTCATTAGTATTCCACGCAGTGGCATTTGCCAGCCTGAGTGTTGCCTTGGCAACACTGCCCACACAAGTGATGATAAATGAGGCTTTCAGTCTCCTCTCCCTGTCTCTTTTTGCTCCTCGCACCCCAGAAAGTAGTGCTCAGGAGCCCCTGGCCAGTGTACAGCTCCTCCTGCTGCAGGGACAGACAGAAAAAGTGGGGTAATAAGGGTTTATACGAGGCGGTCTGTACGGCCGTGAGTGTGGAAGTGAAGATGGTTGTTATACAGACTAGAGCCCAGTGAAGGATTGATTGGAGGACAATAGTATCTCTATATAAGAGTAACTGTATTTTGAGTACTTTTGTTCACAGTGGGGGGAAAAAATAACTTTCATTCCATACCAACTAATTTTTTTAAGTAAATCTTGCTACTATTACTACCTTTGCTTTTGCTACTACAGATTTATTAGTGTAGGCTTGTAGTTAACCTGTTTACAATTGACTTCTGCAGTTTATTGCTGTACTGATTTGTGTTTATTTAAATATAAGGAAAACTGGGACTAATTTATATAATAAATAAAAGGTAACACTTTATTTTACAGTGTTACATGTAGTTACTAAAGTAACAACTATAAATTATGCATAATTACATGCAACTAATACTAATCCTAACCCTATAGTAAGTACATGTAGTTACTTAATATTACTCAGTACTTAAATGTATAATTACAGTGCAACAAAGACGCCTTAAAATAAAGTGTAACCAAATTAAGTCATGTATAATTTATATAATAAAGTTTTCATTTAAAAAAAATAAAAAAATTCCAAAGCCTAGTAATTAGATGCATTTTCTTTAACACTAAAAGAAAATGATTTGAATGCAGAACTCATCTTCAGTAATATCATATTACACGCAGACGGACTGTAGCTGGACGTGTTTCAGGATCCTCTCCTGATCCTGTGGTTTTCATAATTGGCGTAGATCAATCTAAGGAACAAATGATATGAATTTAGGGAAACAACATTAAAGAATAACAAATAATCATTTTTGGCACACTAGGTATTTTTGTATCGTACTGTGTTAATCGTTTCATATTCAAAACAGAATCATTAGAAATGTAAACATTTCAAAATGAACATGTCAAATAAATGAACTCGCGTTCAGTTTAGAGGTGTAACAACATTAAAGGGTAGTTTGCTTTAACACTGGCACCAAAAATTACAGCAATGGAATTATGATCTGTGAAACCTGCTCTCCCATATGTTCACAGTATAAAACAAAACAGAAAGAAATGTTGGCCTGTTCAAGCAATTTGACTGTTGTCACTAAGACCATGGCTTACATGTAGATGAGAGGATGAAAGAGGAGATGTATTCTTCCACTCACAAATCTTCCTCGTCCCGTTTAAACAAAGTAAGGCGAGTTATTGGTGTATTAGAGAGAGGGGCCTGAGAGGCTGGTTGAGATGAGATTCAAAGGCACTTTATTAAGAGTGAGGGGAAATGATCCGCTGAAGTAGCTCTCCTTTATTTGTTGCAAATACTTCATTTGGCTGAACAAATAGTCTCTCTCTCCCTCTCAGTGTGTGATGCTTCTTTCCATCTCTAGGAATTTTATGATGAAACTGAATACGCCAAAATGTTTCTTTATTATAATATTCTTTCATCTCTTCTGGTAATACACTTACTTATAGTGAAGCATTTTAGCTTGAAATATTTTCAACATGCATAAATATTATTATTATTGTAACACGGTATGTATCTATTAGTATAACGTAATCATATTAGTAACAGTAACATAAAAAAAAATTGATTTCAAGGGGCCATTTTTTTGCTGATTGACTATTCAGGACAGAGTGGTCACTCAGAGCTTTTTCTCAATATTCTTGAGAATATAAAAATACATTGCATTACAACTTTTAAAGAAGAAAAAATAAAACACAAAGAATGTTTGATCATTCCCACTTATTCGAGAGAAAAAATGAAAGAAATATATCGCTGGCAGATCAAATCAAGCCTGATTAAACTTCTCTAGGACACTAAGAAGCGACGGCTTCAAACAGACAGGAGACAATTGACGAGTGTGAACCTCACCCTCTAGTGTCAGCCTAACAGAGTGGGAGTAGCCGGAGGGGGCCGTGGGGGGAGGCCATGGCTATTAAAAGATAAATGTATTTTTTTCAATCCATTATTCATGGCAGGGCTAAGCATGGAGTCAGGGGCTTAGCACTGCAGAGAAGCCCACCCGTACCGGCCCTCCCAGACCCCCACACTACGATAGAGGCCGAGCCAGCGACAGCTGGGAGAAGCAGAGAGAAAGGGTGGGAAGAGGGAACTGAGAAAGGTCAAAAAAGAGAGGAAGAGACACAAAGAAGACACAAAAAGCTTTTTGGGATGGGAAAAAAGAGGGAATGAGGAGGAGCGAGATGACGCAAGAAAAAAGTGAAGAACTGCAAAGCACTCAGACACTTTTGAGCTCTCTCTTAGGTCTGCCGATAAACTACACTAACACACTCATTCTCCTTACACACACTTGTTCGCATTTCACTTTAATGTGTTTTCTGCATGAAAGGTTCAAGCAGATATTTTTAAAATAGAAATGGACTCATTGCAGTATGCGCCGAGACAAGGAACTCCTCGTCTGCTGGGAAAACAGATTAGAACTGGACTAAATATTTTTTGTCAATCCTCTTTAAATTAGATGCAGCTCCGACAAGCAGTATAAAGAATATGACCAACATCTTTACACTTTTTTAAAAATGGCGGGAAGAGTTTTTTCCCCATTTCTTTTAACTTATGTAATGGCAAGTTTAAAACGAGAACTGTCCACGTCACTTGACTTTTAAAACCCTGCTGTACGATAAACTCTTCTTTATATTTAGACCAACATCATAGAGTGGGGCCTCTAGAGACCACTAGTTATGCATTTTTGTAGTCATAGCAGCATAGCAATTTTACTGAAAATTTGAAATAAAGAAATATAGTATATTAATTTTAGAATTACTTATTTAGGATGTAGTATGTACCTCTCATGCAATCAAGACAATTGCAAGGACAAATCTGACAATTTTCATGCGAAGGGGTGAATGTGGTCAATATTGCAAATTTGCTTAATTAATTACTGCCTTACTAATTAATCCTTTACTATAAATAGTAAAGGATTATATGCATCTTATATATCATTTCTTTCATTTAGCAGTATAACATTTCTAAAAATGTTCTAAAATCTTTAAAAATTCTGTTTATCTCAAGGTTTAAGAGAAACACCAGAGACTCAATGTGATATCAGACTTTGGGACATATAAAAAATGTACAAACATAATTTCTTTTTTTGCACACACCAATTCCTAGATGCAGACACAGTTTTGCTTTACACGTCATGCCTTCATTTCAGTGTCTTTGAGAAAGGAATTAGAAATGTTGATTTAAAAGTTAAGCTGTCCATATTGTAGTCTTACTACAATTCCCAGCTGTTGCCTTTGTTTGGGTAAAAATGGCGGCAGATGACAGATTAGTGGGAAATTGCCGGGGAAAAATTACCTGTTCTCATTCTAAGCAGATACCTTCAGAATTGTCTCATGATTGGTGATAATTGAGCACATGCTGCACGATTTATGTGTTTCCTGCCAATGGCCATTTAGCAGGGCTGTTTAATTGATGCTCTGATTATAAGCTTCTCTGTGAGACGAATGCTGCTCCGCCACCCATCCTTGTGTCCCCGCTCGCAGAGGCCACATGTTCTCAGTATGGAGCACAATCAGTGCCTTTACACAAAGACACACATCCATCAGACCAATACAAACATTGCTCCTATAGGTGTATGTGTGTATGCATATGTTAAGCAGAGCTTAGATTTATGAACTTGTTTTCTTTACGCATAATTTTCACATTTATATTATTTATTTGATATTCATTACTTTTTTAATTTGATGTATTGTTACACTCCTTCTCGATATTAAAAATATGCAGATATATATGTTTAACGCAAAACACTAATTCAGATATCGAAATGACGTTGAGACTGTAATTTCGATATTTATTTAAGGCTTTTCAATGTTAAAAATTTCTCAAACAAGTAATCTAGTAGGCTTTCTTCAATAAAAGTGCTTCTCTGGAGGTACAGGGAAACTTTCGCACAAAATGCAGAGATATATTGGCATAAAGTGCACACCCACGGCCGAAAGAAAGGAAACGCTACATTACATGAAGAGAGGGCGGACTGAACAAGTCGCCATGCTGAGCACATTTGTATTTAGACAAGAGAGCACAAGGGTGGGAACAGAGAGCGCAGGGGCTGGAAGATATGTGGGGCGGCGGAGGGGGGTTGTTTGTGTGTGTTTGTGTATGTATGGGTCACCATGCCCATTGTTCCCACTTTAGTGTTGTGGGCGAAGCGAATTGCAAAAACAAAGCACGCTCATATTTGGGCTTTGACATGTCAAGGATTACTTGTTCCATTGAATGTGCTGCCTATTATCTGCTTATCACTCTCTGCTCTTTACTCTCTTTCTTGTCCCTGCTCAATGGCTTCCTCTCACTGTCCGTCCCACCCCTCACACACACACACACATGCAGGCAGCGCCTCGCTCCCTCCCCGTCCCCCTCCCCGTTCTCTATCTTTTAACACTTACAAAACTGAAAAGATTCAGTCTGGGCTGGGCTCGGGCCACCTGGAAGCTGCAAAGGAGTTTGGCATCTCGCCAGTGGCCAGCTGTAGCATTGTGCTCTGCGCTGCCGTCTCAGTTAATTCCAGGCATTGGCGATTGTTGCCGTCCCTGTTTACGGCCCACCCCCTCCGCGGCCTTCCCGGGCTCCCCTGGGCCGATTGTCCCAGGCCGTCTCTTGTTTAATGCTGTTTTGCAAGTTATTAAGCCCTGGAAGTCTATTAATCACAGTTCAGGGGCTGTGGAAGCCCACACAGCGTCGGCTGGGGGAGGGGCAGCGGACAGGCACGCTCGCTGGCCTGAAAAGGCTTAGACGGTGGTCCATTCAGATCCCTAACGAGATCATTACCACTAACTAAATACAAACCTGACCCCTTCGACCCGCTGGGAAATTACGTAGGAGGTCCCTCCCGGTTTAGGACATTAATATGCCATCCCGGTACCCCTCCCCGTTCCTTCTGCCCATCCCACCCGCACATCCCCCAGCCTTTACTCTTCCCCTCTCTCTCTACAATGGCCAGAAAACTAAACCTATCATCAAAAGAAGCCTAATCACTGCTGTGATTGTGGTAAACCAAGCCTGACAGACATTTCACTGAGACCTCAATAGAGCACATCAGTGCAACCTCCAAACCCTACCTCCACCCCCCTCGTTGGCGCTCCTATTTTCTCGCTTTTTAAAGCGGGAGCCAATGAGCGGCGAGAGAAGCCGGGTCTTTTCAGATTACTCGACACACTGTGTCCACTTTTCGGGGGACCACCTGGCAAGCTCATTTTAATATAGCGCTGTCCCTCTTTCATTCGCTGTGCTTTTCTTTCTTTCCCTCCCTCCGTCTCCATCCGTCACTTCTTCCTCTAATTCTACCTCTCAAGCCAAGCCATGTCCGTGAATTCCATCTAATCCATTGACCCTGCTAGAACATTCCTGGTTAGCACTCGTCGGAAGAGGCTGGATTTGGGGGGATTACATGGTTGCGGTACTGCTGGGTGGCACCTGTGACTGGGAACGAAGCGAAACAATTACGGCTCGCCACAGAGAGGACGAGAGCCCCCCGCGTATCCCACCTTTCATTCTTTTATCCTCCTCTTTTTTAGGCGAGGGATCATGGACTATCACCCCTCTAATCTCTACCTGTGACGGTAGCACTGTGCTCCCACGCAGGGTGGCCTATGACCCGGGAGAACAGTGGAACGGCCTTGGGGTGAGGCGTGAGAGAGGATGGGAGGGAGGCCGTTGTGATGGAGCCCTCCTAGCTTATGTGAAGTTTCTGTCACTCTTAGTGTTTCGAGTGTCTCCACTTCAGGGAGTGAGAGCTTAGCTGTACCACTGGAAACGAGTGGGTGTGTCTTTGAGAAACCAACACAACATTCCCTGACAGCGCCACCACATATTATCTCTTTCCCCACGCTCCTTAACCCTAACAGACCCCCACTCAAATCATGAGGAATCCCATTTTACTTTCAGGACTCTAGTCCAAATCTAGTCGAAAAGACGATTAATGGAAACTAAACTGGAAAAATTACTGACCCTGAACTACTCATCTTTCTGACATCAGACATATGAATAAATTAACTCCCGAGGATCAAAATTCGGCTGGTTAGCATGATCCAGTTAGCCCCTGCTGTTTCATGCTACACTATATGGTTCTGTGAAGCATCTTTTTTTTTCCATTGAAAGACATTCATTTTAGCAATGTAATGCATCAAAATAATTTTTTGCAAGCATTACATCAAAGTAGATGTTTTTTGAATTATTTTTGTAATTATGTTTGTTTTTGTAAGGCTCTTAAAAGTGAGAAATTGCCTTAAGTTTTTCCCCGTCTGCTGCCTTTCATGTCAAAGCTCAGGATAGTCATTAGCAAAGAGTTTGGGACTGTGCATTTCTTGTATTTAACCACATGACATTACGGCTCAGGTGACTGGCTCAAAGATGGCATATTTCAAAAAATTTAAACTTTTAAAAGTACTTATTATAGAAATAATATGCTTTAAAATAATGTTCTTAAATGCTAACTTAATATATTTTTTCAGACACTTAATTGCATGTTAAATTAAAATGTCTTATAGTTAATTATAGTTAATTAAAATAAGTTAATTTATATTAAATGCAATATCTGAACTTAATGCTTTTTATTAACCCACTTACTGTATGTAGACTTCAGTACATATATATATATATACAGTGTGTAATTTCATAATTACTTCTATTGTATTTGAAATATGGTTAAAGTGTTCTGCTGAATGTACCGGTAAACTAACATAAACATAATGTCAATTCTATTGAAACTGTCATGTATTTACCTATATTTGTAATGATGAAGTTTAGTACATTTAAAATAAATATCAAGTAACACCCTGCAGTTAAAATTATAATCAAGGGCCCCTTTGGTTTCATTAATATTATGTTATCTATTACAAGTGAACATTTAATACAATCTTTTTCGTGAGGGTTATACTATCATATAAGAGTGAAAACACCTTGTAACTTCACATATTGTCAAAATGTATTGTGATAAATTATTTCAAATCAAATTTTTTTTTTAAACTTGAACGCTTTTTTTTTTTTTGCTTTTGCTTATTGTTTCCTTTTCTCTCAAGACCTGGTTATCACGCTGTCCATGGTGCTTAGCTGAGGGGCCTCATCTGATGAAGGCTGAAAGCTCCAGATTTTTACACAATCTTGTCATGAAAACTTCTTAGCAGTTTAAAGCACATTGTTAGGCTGAAAGTAGGCAGTTATAAATAAATAGGCCAATATCATTGAAATTCGAGATAATGTCGTGCAGCTCCAGATTTTGGTAACTTCAATCCCATTGAGCTTCCCATGCTTCACCCACATTAGGAAACGCAGCTCCTCAGTTGTTCTTGTTTAGAAGGGCACTGCAGTAGGTCTATCATTTTGTGCAAAATTAAGATCCAGTTTTTTGTTGACCAAATGACTGGTGAATATGAAAATTTTTTATTATACTAGGCTTGGTAAAATTAGGCAAATTACTTTTGGTAGTTGTGGTAATATTCTCTTGGCATAAATATAAAGGCCTCAGGACCTCTATAATGCACTTCTTAGACAAAATAATGCTGACTTTTATACATGTCCACTTTTATATTCAGTTTCTATATTAGTTTTGTAGATCGCCTGGCAAACATGACAAAATACTCGTCTCTTAAAGGTAACTTTTTTGAAAGGATCATCTTCCTTTGTCATTATGAAAAAGTTGTTTGTGATTTCCATTTAAAAATATGATGGAAATATGGTTGAAACATAACCTACTTCAAGATTTTTTAATAGTATGTAAAAAAAAAAAAATCAAGACTGTTTATTCCCATTTCTTTTGTTTCACATGTAAATGTGCATATTTGTTATTATAGCAAAGATAAGTTGGAAACACTCGTACATATGAGGGGCACAAATTGTAGCCTTTTAAAGACTATTCAGGCAGATTAACATTTCTGAACAGTTTCAATAAGCTTATTTTTCTCGCTGACAGATGAACCTCTATTCTTTTTTTGTTTTCGGCACTAAAAATGAAAAGTATGTTAGGATCTTCTAATTGAAGGCCTGTAAGATGTGCCTGGTATGTGGCCATGCCCATTTGAGACATGGGAGCTCTATCGCCTCGTTAATCCATGATAAGATCACTCTCCTCAGACACTTCAAAAATGGAGATGTTAAACAAGCAACGATCCAAACGTCATCCTGCTTTACCTGGATCTTATCTGGCCGAGAACAGACATTTTATTCTCCATTCCACTACAGACGTGTCACTTCTATTATTGATGTCACTTCTTTTATTGATTATGTTGATTACAATGGAACAACAGACCTGAAAGAGACCACCTACCTTGTACTGTATGTAGATGTGCAAATGTATTGTAATGTAGAATGTAAAGCAACCTTGAGCTACGAGAAAGACGCTAAATAAATAAAACTTCTTCTCTTGAAATGGTTCAGTTGACATTTAGATAGTAATCACATCAAGAAATATAATACGTTGTCTTTGCTAACATACACACAGAAAGAATTGTTTTTGTCTGCCATTCAGACATCTACATAAAGCTAAACTTCTGCCCTGAATTTTTCTCATTCACATGCACAAACGCTCATATCCATCAGCATTCAAGCGGTCATACCAGGAATGAAGCGCTTTTTCCAATGGCCATGTTGATTGTTCGTCGGCACTGACCGATTGGAATCCTATCATGATGATCTCCATCATAACAAGTCATTTTAACCTTCCTGCGATCCACCCCCTCACCATGCTGCTGCTTAGCCTCACCCTACAAACAAAAACACTCGCTCCACGCTCATGTTTAAGAGCACGCTAATTAATTCCACTCTGAAGCACTTTTCCGCTTCTATTTGCTCGGATACAAAACGTCAAATCCCTCTTATGCGTGCAAATAAACACTCTGAACAACAAAGAGAACGAAAAAAACCTAATAAAAACAATGGTGAAATTGACTGAAGGTATAACATGATGAATGCTTTAGAAATAGGCTCATGCCACCCTGCTAAATTACTCTCACCCCCAACAGACGACTTTTGCTGATTTGCGCTGGTTTTGTGTGTGGAATGTCTCTTCAGCGTAATGAGGCTACAGTGGAATATTTCTGAACTAGTCGCGTGAGGGATGTCAAGCGTTGGTTTACACAATGTTTTGCTTTTCTGAGTACATCAAGTGTAAAAACAAATACACAAGGTCCCTCTCAGTTACACACACACACACACACACACATGTTCTCTCTCATCCACGCCTTCCCATCATGTCTCACGGCCACACATGATCTGCTCCATATTTCATGCTCCGCCGGTGTCGCCATCTTCCAATTCCATAGCGGCCAACCGGCTAGCATATGTTCTGGCTGAGTAATTAGATGAAGTCCAACAGGTGTAAGAGAACCAATGGGTTCCAAACCGTGACACCACATCCCGCTAGTCATTACTCTAGCGCTCACCGCTGCAGCTATTGTAGCAAACCCTCTTATATTATTCATAGCCTTTCCTCATGATCGTCTTGCTAATCTCATTCTCAAAAATTAAGGTTCTGTATTGGCATCTGTGGTTCCATGAAAAATCTTTAAAGGATTAGTTCACTTCAGAATTCAAATTTCCTGATCATTTACTCACCCTCATATCATCCAAGATGTTTGACTTTCTTTCTTCAGTCAAAAAGAAATTATGGGTTTTGAGGAAAACATTCCAGGATTTTTCTCCATATAGTGGACTTCACTGGGGTTCAATGGGTTGAAGGTCCAAATGTCAGTTTCAGTGCAGCTTCAAAGGGCTCTACGTGATCCCAGACGAGGAATAAGGGTCTTATCTAGCCAAACGATCTGTCATTTTCAAAAAAAAAGTAAAATAAAAATTGCATTAGCTCTGCGATGCGCCACGCATTACGTAATCACGTTGGAAAGGTCACGCATGACGTAGGCGGAAATACTGTGGAAGGCCGAAAAACTCCATCTTATTTTCTCCTCCAACTTCAAAATCATCCAACATTGTTATTTTACCTTTTTTTTTGTTGTTGTTGTAAAGGACATTTGACGTAGTCTTTGCACGTTCACTCTGTTCGCTCTGTACTTCCGCCTACGTCACGCGTAACCTTTCCAAGGTGATTACGTGATGCCTGGAGCATCGCAGAGCTAGTGCAAGATGAGCATTTGTGATTACAAAATATTTTATAGAAAATGGCTGATCGTTTCGCTAGATTAGACCCTTATTCCTCGTCTGGGATCATGTAGAGCCCTTTGAAGCTGCACTGAAACTGACATTTGGACATTCAACCTGTTTTACCCTGTTCACTATATGGAGAAAAATCCTGGAATGTTTTCCTCAAAAACCTTAATTTCTTGTCGACTGAAGAAAGAAAGACATAAACATCTTGGATGACATGGGGGTGAGTAAATTATCAGGAAATTTGAATTCTGAAGTGAACTAATCCTTTAACATCCGTGGAACCCTTCCATTGCACAGAAGGCTCTTTATAGTGGAAAAAAGGTTTATTATATTATTAAAATATTCTTCACACTAAGCAATAAACAGAAATTCACAGAAAGATTCTTTGGGGGACTCAAAATGGTTCTTCTGTGGCATTGCTTCAAAACCCCCTTCTGGAACCATTATTTTTAAGAGTGTAGCAACTTCCCTGTCAGGGTTCGCCTAGGCCAGAAGTGAGCTGCTACAACTCCAATCGCCACCCCTCCAGGTAAGCGTATCTCTACATTTGAGGGACAAATGTAGCGGAAATGGAGTGTTTGTTTTCCCACACTCGTTTTTCCTTGCACCCTCCACTCTTCCTTTTCGCCTCCTCCTCCTCCTGTAGTTAGGGCTCATCAGCGCTGAGGCGCAGTGCCGTGAAGTGAAGTGTTAATTTAGTGCTCCTGCTGGGCAAGAGGCTGCTGGGGAAGCAGAGGTGAGCTCTTGCAGAAAATGACCCTCATGCTGTGATTGTTCTTGGGTTTTTTTTTTCCTCTGCATGTTTGAAAGCTTCAGACCGCCACTCAGAGATGAAAACAAAGGAGGAGAGATGGCGAGAGCTAATGCATCAGCCAGAGAGGATTACCTAAACCACACTGCGACATATTCATGTACTGACTCACATGCAGATGTGTTTCAGTGAGCTTGTGTTATTGAAGTTGTACATGCATGTGGAACAAATTTAGATGTAGCATTACACAAGCAATGTGTTATTTCTATACGTCCATATTTGCACATACACAAGCTCACATTCATTTCCCCCACCTTCGCTGTTCACTTTAGCAGAATGATTAATTGGGCAGGGCTCAGCTCGGTCCTCTGAGAAACTTAAACAAAAAGCCAGGCTCTATCCGAAGATTACAGCCACACATTACAGGCTGAATGAACCATGAAATTGCTTTTTTCCCCACCTGCAGTGCGCTCTCTCTGCAGCGTGGTCACTGCCGCTCTCAGGAGGGGAGCAATGGAGAAGTTTCCTCACTCTGAGATAATAAAACAATCCTTCAGACCTTCAGCTCATAGCACCAGCCACTGTCCATTTGCCTGCACGTGTGCGCAGCAGACTGACTGATGTTGTATTACGTGTATTATCCTGTTAAACACTGCGCATGTTATGATATATGGGCTTAAAATGATATAGAGGGTGAAAATGACAGACTTGTGCAAGAAAATGTCCTGACATACAATTTTAAATTCAAGATTATAAATGATTTACTTAGTCATCATTCTGTAAATTATGCAGTACATACATACTAATTTTGAAAGAAGTCTCTTCTGCTGCATTTAATCAAAAATACAGTAAAAACAGTAATATTGTGAAATATTATTACAATTTTAAACAATTGTTTTCTGTTTTAAAATGTTATTAATTCCTGTGATGCAAAGCTGAATTGCTCCAGTCTTTAGTGTCACATGATCCATCAGAAATCATTCTGATATGCTGATTAGCTGCTCAAGAAACTATTATTATTATTATTATTCTCAATGTTAAAAACAGTTTTTGCTGCTGACAAAAACCTGACAAATGTCTTGAAATAAACATCTGAACAATGTCTGGCGTAACCATAGTATAAGCAGAAAAAAAATGTAGAAAAACAGAAACGGTACTCATTTTCTGTCAGGACAATATCCGTTAAGTTTACAGACATTTTCGAACCCTAAAACACAACAGTGCAATGTGGAATTCAAAATACAACTTAAAAACCTGTTAAATATCAGTGCCGAAAATTAAGTTGGCTTATAAACTTAAGCTTAGTCCCAGTCTCAAATGCATGTTTGAGCTGTTTTAACTGAAAGCAACTTGCACTGACATATCTTAAAGTATGTCAGTGCTCTTATTTTATCTCAAGATGCACACCAGTAATGGTTTTTTTTTTTTTTCTTTTTTTTTTTTCTAAGGCATATTTATAAAAGTTACTTAAATGTCTTAATTGAACTAAGGCCTAATCCTGGCTTATTCTAAGCCCTGTCTGTGAAAAATGGCCACAGAAAAATCCTTAATGAAATCCTGGTCCAGAGCGCTCAGAACATCAAACTAGGCAGAAGGTTCACCTTCTAACAGGACAGTCATCCTAAGCACACAACCAAGACAATGCAAGAGTGGCTTAGGGACAACACTGTGAATGTCCCAGCCAGAGTCCAGACTTAAACACAATCAAATATCTCTGGAGAGACCTGAAAGTGTCTGTCAACTGACAGTCCCCATCCAACCTGACAGAGCTTGAGAGGATCTGTAGAGAAGAATGACAGAAAATCCCCAAATCCAGGAGTGCAAAGCTTGTTGCATCATATCCAAAAAGACTTGAGGCTGTAATTGCTGCCAAAGATCCATCAACTAAGTACTGAGTTAAGGATCTGAATACGTATGCCATGTGATGTCAGTTTTTTTTGTTGTTACTATTATTTAATGGAGCTTTCTGAATCCANNTATAATTTATTTATTTATATTTGTTTTCCAATTTGCCTGTTCATAATTAGTTCCCCTAGTTACTCATTCTCACCCTAGTTTGTTACTATGGTTACTCATTAAAGGTGCAATATGTAATATTTTTGCAGTAAAATATCCAAAAACCACTAGGAAAGTGTTATATATTTTGTTTACTTGAGTACTTACAATATCCCAAATGTTTCCAACTATTTGTAAATCGTGAGAAAATTGCAATTTTAACCAAGGCTCCGGGACGTGTGAGGAGTCACCTGTCAATGGCGTCATACCCGCGTTACCCTCGGTTTCATTTCGTAAAAACCATGGAAACACCAAAGACGCTTATAATTACGCTATATTACACGTTTTAATAAACAAGGGAACAACTGTTTGTTTACGTTTATAGGCAGAAAACTAATTGTTGTTATATAGCTCAACACGTTTAGTCTTATTGTTTAAATCTAATTTTCTTGATTTTATTGGAGTACCATGCTTTACCACGCCTCAGAGAAAAACACTATTTTGTCAAGTAGCATAATCAGATGCAGCTTTATTTTTAGTAACAGTAATACAGCATTTTCTCCATCATACGATACGTTTTAAAATTAATTGCATGCCATTTATCAACAAAAGCCATCCAGCATTTAATATATTCTAAAATCGAACTATCGTACTGCAGTGTGTAACTGTCTCAACAGTGTCTCAAGTAACGTTATAACAATTTTCAACACACTCAAATGTATCTAATATAATAAACAGAGATGCATTACCTCATACTCATGACAAGAAAAGCGGAAGCAGCGCCGGCGACTGTGGCATAATAAAAGTTCGGCTGCTCGTGAGGCGTGTGTTGCGCAATCGCTCCAGCGGCCTCGTTCAGCTCCCACAACACTCGGTCCTGCTCTGCTTCATACTATAACATTAATAATCACATCCATGAACATGATTTCTTCCTGAGTCCTATCGCGATTGTTTCCATCGGCTGTGATGGGAAGACCACATGTCCCAAGATTCCGCGCTCAAACTTGCCGTCATCAAGCTACACCTTTGTTTTGAATAGGCTTCTAGCGACCTCTAGCAGACGTAAATCGTACATACTGCACCTTTAATTCCCTCATTTATTTCACCTGTGTTCATTACCTTTGTTTGGTCCTTGTAGTTCCTGTGTTTCAGTTCTAGATTGTTGGTTCTCGTTAACGTTAACGTCAAGTTTCCAGAGTATTCCTGTGTTCTGCTTATTCTGAATAAAGACTATTTGAATATATCTTCTTCGTCGTGTAAATGTGACACACACACGCGCTGAATACCTTATCGGAAAGGCATGCACGCTAGAAAACGAATAACAAATTCTACCAAATAATAGGAAAAATATAAGGCAGAATGTTGTTGCAGCAAATTTTGTGGGTCGCTCAGAAATCAGAGCTTTGGCAAGTGTAATATCAACTAAAATACTGAATCATACACACATTAAGCCATCTCTCAGTACTAAATTGAGTTCTTTTTCACTGCTTAATGTGCTTAATCAAACACATACAACATAATGTCAAAATGTGGGTCTTGGTGACTGTTCACTTAAACGGTTATGTTTTAAGTGAACATAAACAGTTGAGAAAGAAAACACATACAGTATAATGGATGTGTGCGTCAGGTCTTAAAGTGACAGCAGCCTAATAAACCTGCTGCCAAATTATGAGATAATATTAAAAATATCAATATGGCAGTTTTTTTCCCCCCATGGTATTAATGTCAAAATTGCCAGTGCAAATACTGAGTGGCTAGTAACTTTGGAAAACCACTAGCCACAGTGGCTGGTAAGCAAAAATTAATGTCAAGCCCTGAATGCAGGCATCTGCTTTTTAGTGGTCAAGTAATCCTGATCAAACAGACAAAACCCGAGTAGTAGGCATTAACCCTTCATTCAGATTGTAAAACCTGACAAAAGCCCCCCATCATATAGACACCCACCAAAGGACTGTCAAGTGCACATTTAGTCACAGCCCAGGAGGAAGCCATGCTCCTCACAGAATGGGCCCTAACACCCATTTGTGATGACAATCTGTGAGCCTTACAAGTGCACAAAATGGCATTTACCAGCCAACTGTTTAGTAACAGCTATAGCTATTTGTGACGAGCAGGGCGGGCAAGAGCCGTGAGGGAACGGCGCGAGGCCGGTGACGCGAGTGTTAATGATCGTCACCTGTGAGGCGCACCGGCCTTGAGTCTCTCACGGAGGAGCTCCGGGAGCATAAAAGGAGGAGCGACGACAGTGAAGGACGAGAGAGGACCAGGCCTGGACTTTATTTTATGTTTTCTTATGTTTGTGTGGCCGGCAGACGTCCGCGAGGGTCTGCCGGCATTACTTTCGTTTTGTTCTGTGTTTATTTTATATTAAAGTTTTGTTAAACGTTCGCCGGTTCCCGCCTCCTTCTTCCCGCATATACGAACTGTGTTACACTATTTTTCCCAAATCTTTTGGACCACTTGAGAGTGCAACCTCCATTCCCCACGTCTCTACTCATCTCTCGAAACAAGGTCTGCCCCAAAAATCATTGAAGCAATCCAAGACAAATGACAGAAGATGCCATACCCATATAGTGAGACTGCACCCAACTTTAAACACAGTGGTGTAAGACTGAGCCTGGGAAAGACACAAAAGTGCCTGCATCAGCACCAAGTTCAGCTCCATCCATAGCAGTGTCTCATTTCTCAGCAACAAAACGCTTTAGGCTAAATCTCAGACCTGAGTCCATTAGATTGCTGAGAACAATATCTCAGTGCTGTGTAGTCAGCTGCTCTGAGTGGGCTATCACCAACCATGTGTCAAGATCATTCAAAACGCCCTGGGGCCAGTACTGCATCCATTGCTGTTTGTGAAAGTGGTCAATTAAAGCCCAATCGAAAGGACTTTGAACTGATATGCCTTGCCCCAAAAACAAATCCCAGAAATTCTCTGTGCTTTTTTACAATCCGAATATGAATATATACGTCCTTCAGATCTATCGTCACAAACCAGTCCACTGAATAGTTGTTTTAAATGCTGAAACAGCATTTCATTAGAGTGAAATTCAACCTTTTTAGATCCTAAATAGGGTGCAACCTGCCTTCTTTCTTGCGATTTTCTTTGCCAGAAAATAGCAGCATTTGCTCTTTCAAAACAGCTTCTTCTATTGCCTCTTTCTGCAGAAGATTGAATTTCATGTGGAGCTTTCTATAGACAAACTCTGGAGCTCCTGGGAAGAGTTTTTGAAGTCATTATCTGTGCCTTTCCGAATAAGGTATTCGGCTTCGGGCACATCCCTAGCAGTAAATACAGCTTGTGATTGCAGTATAAGAATAATATAATGACAGTCCTGATTCAGGGGCTTCTTTATAGAGGAGGGCCAGCCTCAAGAAGAGCTCCCTGACAGGCATGCTGTCACGGTGTAGACAATTTGAATTCTCCATCGCAGTCTTTGTGTGGCAAAAACCTAGAAAAGCCAGACCTAGACACACGCCAAAAATGGTATTTCATCACCTAAAGGTAAAAAAAATAAAACTCTCACTTTGTTGTGGGTTGCTAGCAAAACACAGGCAATTTCAAATCAGTCTGAAATCAACTTTTCCGGTTTATTTCTTCACCGAGGCCGTTATTCCAGATTTACGCATACAAATGTTCACAAACAGTATACTGCTGCTCAGCTGTCTCAAACTTCTATTTACTCCTGAGCAGTGTCAATTTCGTTGATGAATAATTTGTCATCATTTTTGTCAACAACATTTTTTCACGGACGAAAACGAGACGATGACTAAATAAAAATGCGTTTTGAATGACTAAAACTTTGACTAAAATCTACTCTCATTTTCGTCAACGAATAAAAACGAAACGAAAATGATAGAGAGGGATGATTTGGGAAGATATCTAGTCAGGACTGCTGTCCTGTGTGGAAGATGCGCACATTTGAAGTGTAACGTGCTGATCTAACCGCGGGAAAAAGCGTTGTTGCGCGCTATACAGGCTCGCCCAGCAGCACTCCAGACTGCTTCGCAATTAATGAATAGCGCACATTTATGCCAAGCAATTGCTTATGAGCATAATGTTGATGAATTATGACAATGTTTACTACACAATATTTATATGGTAATACGTTTTAGACGGTTGTAAGAATGCATATTTCTTCTCCTTCATCTGAACTTAAATGAGCAGCCCGCTACAGTGCAGACATTTTATAATAAGAGTCACGGTGTATGCGGGATGGTTTATATTTATTTTTTCCTGGTCATTATTGTTATTTTGTTTACACAAACAATTTAATTTAATTTGTATTTAATTCTACTGTATCTTCTGTCACAGGAAGAAAAGACTAAGAACATTATTTGACACATTATTCAATATATTTTAATCGTTGACTGAAATAAAAAATAAAAATATAAAAAATTTAAACTTATTTTATAATCTAGATTCCAAGCTTTGGCTTAACCTGATGTACTAAAATAACTAAAACAGAAATAAAAAAAAACTTATAATGACATTTAAAAGCAAAAACTAAAAGACATAAACACAAAAAAATGACAAACTTTTAACTAAAATTACAATGAAAGCAGAAAAACTAAAAATCAAAACTAATCAAAAAAATTTTTAACAAAAACTATGTGTGTGATAGGTGTGTCAATCCCTGAAAAGCACTGAATTGAGCTCTCTTTCGTGTCTTTTTGCACTTAAACTGTCAAAAAACATCAGTTTTGGCAAGTAACGTACAGTTGGTTGTCTTAAGTGAACATAAACAGTTTGGAGGATATAAGATGTATATCAGTGTATTGGATCTGTGTATTGTTAGAGAAATGCTTAATGCATTACAATTTAACTAAATTAGATTTTAGTCGACTAAATCTACTGTAGATTTAGTCGACTAAAATCGTATGATATTTAGTCGACTAAAACTAGACTAAAACAATTTCCGATGACTAAAATATGACTAAAACTAAATGGCATTTTAGTCAAAAGACTATGACTAAAACTAAATCAAAATTTGCTGTCAAAATTAACACTGCTCCTGAGCGAAGAACTTTGTCGTAAGTATACTATGAGCCTTTAGGTACCGTTCACAGAGAGCTCAAGATAATAAAAGAGAACATGGGAACCAAGACACAGGTGTGCCACTGCTTATACATATATCCCTTAGTCTGCATAGTACAACAACACTCCAGGGGGGGCACTTCTCTGTGGACCAAACCCTCTGGCCCTCTTCGTTTATGATCACACTCTTTGTCTTCGCGGTCAAAAGTGACCGAAGCCTTGAAATGAAACTTTTTTTGTTTTTTAGGAAAACCAATGTAACATTTTTGTTCAATAATATTTTTTGATTGTTATATAAAATTGAGGGTATTTTATGATACTATGCAATTTTTATTAGCAATTTTTTCCCCATTGAAAATAATACACAATTTGTTTTCTAATATTTTTTTTATTATTATTTTTCAATTAAAGCAGTATTCCATGTTAAAATAGAGACAATGCATTTAAAATCAAATTTTTTGAAGGTAGATTAGTGCCATCTGGTGGGGGTAAAAAAAGAAAACTTATGTAATGCCATGGTGTAACCACTAGATTCCTATATAGTTCTATCTAAAGTGGCTTATAAATTCTCTAGTGGTTTTTAGACACAAATACGTATTTTTATTAAGATTTGGATTTATACTTAGACATTCTCAAAGACTACTTTTTGTCAAGGTCTAGATTTGTTTTTGTTTTGTTGGGGTTTTTTTTGGGGGGGGGGGTTAAATGATGGTTTGAAGTGTCAGTTTTTGCATTCATTTTACTACAGTCAAACCTGAAAACAGGAGGACATTTTGTTACACACAAAATCTAAATTCTATAAAAATGTAACAAAAATGAACAGGAATGTTTTATCAGAGCTAATACAACCTGATTTCAACCCAGAGGGTTAAATCAATCAGACCTCTATCATTCTATCCTATTCTGCAATAGGATTAGCTACTTGTAATTTTGAATTATTGAATTTGCATCATACAGTCCAAGTTACTTTTTCAAATAAGTAGCACATAATCTTTGTTTTTCATTTATTTTCTGCCACAATTTTAAACTTCTCCCTTCTCCATGTTGTTTAAGTATTTGAAAGCATGATGGGTACTGTAGTTTTAGTGTAGCGTGTGTCAGCTAATATTAATATTATAAAGCAACGAGAATATTTTTGGCCAAAAAAAACTAAATAACGACTTATAAAGTGATGGCCGATTTCAAAACACTGCTTCAGGAAGCATCGGAGCATAATGAATCAGCGTATCGAATCAGCTGTTCAGAGCGCCAAAGTCACGTGATTTCAGCAGTTTGGCAGTTTGACACGCGATCCGAATCATGATTCGATACGCTGATTCATAATGCTCCGAAGCTTCCTGAAACAGTGTTTTGAAATCGGCCATCACTAAATAAGTCGTTATTTGTTTTTTTGGCGCACCAAAAATATTCTCGTCGCTTTATAACATTAATATTGAACCACTGTACTCACATGAACTGATTTAAATATGTTTTTAGTACCTCTATGGATCTTGAGAGAGGATATGTCATTGCTCCCTATGCAGGCCCCACGGAGCCATCGGATTTCAACAAAAATATCTCAATTTGTGTTCCAAAGATGAACGAAGGTCTTACGGGTGTGGAACGGCATGAGGGTGAGTAATAAATGACAGAATTTTCATTTTTGGGTGAACTAACCCTTTAAATGGGACTGTCAAGCCTATGGAGGATTGTTCCTGTCTCTAACAACTGTGACATCTGCTGTTGACGAGCGGCAGTAATGTTTGTACTGGGCTTTTTTTTAAAGTTATATTAAACTGTCTAAAAACAAAACAGGGTTCTAACTGTCTTAATATTTTCACCATTGTCCATTTCTGCATATGTGACCCATGCTGGCAAAATGAGTCGCAATGAGCAAATTATCAAAAATAGTTGTTTTTTTCATATTCTCTATTAAAAAAAACTCAAAATGATGTATGATTTGTTGGAATCCAACAAAAAATAACTGAGCTATACCTGTTTGAAGTCAATAGAGTCAGCAAAGTCAATTTTGAGAAAAATCGAGTTAAAGTTTTCTGAAGGTTCCAAAACAAAATCACCTAGAACCATACCTTAAAATCCCTGGTAATACCACCAAATTTGGCACAAACCAAGTCAAAACCCAGTTCTACAATTGTTTGATTAACATTAACGAAACAGACAGCATATTAAGATCTACTGTATCACACGGATCTAATATAATGTTACACATCAGATGTTTTTTCAACTACAGTTAAGCAAACGTTCACTTAAGACATAACAGATGTTTGTGAATACTCGCCAAGACAGATTTTTTTTTAAATACTGTAATTTTGTTTACATCAGCATGAGTTTGAAAATCACATTTCATTGGTTCAGACTCATGCATTCGAGAATTCGCTATGGAAGTATGGATATTCACAAAGATGGAATGCTGCGCTTTAAAACGATACCAAACTTGTGCTGAGAGGAAGCGCCAGTCGTCGAGAAGCGGGCAGAGAAAAACAGCATTTTTCATGGTCAAAGGAAAGGTACTCCTCTCAAATTTCGACTCATTGTGCCAGCACTGGTCACATATAATAAAGAGTATAAACTATATATAATCGCATCTTAGTAAGATTTAAGTCAACATTTGAACCGATTTAACGTTTTTTTTTTTTTTTACATTTGTATCATTAGATATTTTAATAAGTTGGCATCCTACACTTACATTTAAAAGTGTCATTCGCCAATTTCTTTTTAAAAAATCCTGTCGTCACCAGTGCGCAATGAATTCTGGGCTAGGCCACGAAGGATCCATCTGCTGTATCCTTCATTTCATGGGAAATGAAGGACGCATTTGAAGGAGCCTTCAAATCGGGACAGCCTTCGTTGCGCCGCGCTGACGCAATTGGCCTTCGAAGGATGTGGCCTCTGAATTGGGACGCAGCCAACGTTTCCCAACTCTGTTCTAGAGGCACACCAACAGCTCACATTTTCAATCTCTTCCTAATTAAACACACCTGATTTAAAGGTGCCCTAGAATGCTTTTTCACAAGATGTAATATAAGTCTAAGGTGTCCCCTGAATGTGTCTGTGAAGTTTCAGCTCAAAATACACCATAGATTTTTTTTTTTGTTCATTTTTTTAACTGCCTATTTTGGGGCATCATTAAATATGCGCAGATTCAGGCTGTGGCCCCTTTAAATGCTCGCGCTCCCCGCCCCTAAGCTCGCAACTCTATAATACATTGCATAAACAAAGTTCACACAGCTAATATAACCCTCAAAATGGATCTTGACAAATTTTCGTCATGCAGCATACCCGATTATGTAAGTATGGTATTTATTTGGATGTTTACATTTGATTCTGAATGAGTTTGATAGTATGCTGTGGCTAATGGGGCTAAAGCTAACGTTACACACTGTTGGAGAGATTTATAAAGAATGAAGTTGGGTTTATGAATTATACAGACTGCAAGTGTTTAATAATGAAAACAACGATGGCTCTTGTCTCTGTGAATACAGTAATAAACATTGGAAACTTTAACCACATTTAACAGTACATTAGCAACATGCTAACGAAACATTTAGAAAGACAATTTACAAATATCACAAAAAATATCATGATATCATGGATCATGTCAGTTATTATTGCTCCATCTGCCATTTTTCGCTGTTGTCCTTGCTTGCTTACCTGCATAAAATGTTGATTCAGCTGTGCACAGTTCCAGATGTTAATACTGGCTTGTCTAATGCCTTGAACATGGGCTGGCATATGCAAATATTCGGGGCGTACATATTAATGATCCCGACTGTTGCGTCACAGTCGGCGTTATGTTGAGATTTGCTTGTTCTTTGGAGGTCTTTTAAACGAATTAGATTTACATAAGAAGGAAGAAACAATGGTGTTTGAGACTCACTGTATGTCATTTCCATGTAAATAATAATAATAATAATTATAATTCCTTACATTTATATAGCGCTTTTCTGGGTACTCAAAGCACTTTTACATATGGAAGGGGGAATCTCCTCAGCCACCACCAATGTGCAACATCCACCTGGATGATGCGACGGCAGCCATATTGCGCCAGAACGCCCACCACACACCAGCTGATTGGTGGAGAGGAGACAGAGTAATGAAGCAATCAGTGTATGGGGATGATTAGGAGGCCATGATGGACAGAGGCCAATGGGCAAATCTGGCCAGGATGTCGGGGTTACACCCCTACTCTTTTCGAAGGACTGGGATTTTTAATGACCATAAAAAGTCAGGACCTCGGTTTAACGTCTCATCCGAAGGACGGTGCTTTTTGACAGTATAGTGTCCCCATCACGATACTGGGGCGTTAGGACCCACACAGACCACAGGGTGAGCACCCCCTGCTGGCCTCACTAACGCCTATTCCAGCAGCGACCTCGTTTTTCCCAGGAGGTCTCCCATCCAGGTACTAACCAGGCTCAGCCCTGCTTAGCTTCAGTGGGCAACCAGTCTTGGGCTACAAGGGGATATGGCTGCTGGTATAACATGTACTGAACTCTAATTATTTAACTATGCCGAGGTAAATTCAATTTTCAATTCTATGGCACCTTTAACTCATTAGCTGGTCAATAGAGACTCCAAGACCCCAAATGGATTAGTAAAGTATTCACTAACAATGATATAGAATTGATTTGTGGAGAGAATTGCGAAATTGCATGTTGGTTCAACAGTTGTTTGTATGTGTAATGTGCAGCTTCAAGTTGAAGCATTAGAGGTCTACAAATGTCAGGAAAAGGCTTTAATTCTTCATTCCTTCAAAAGGTAGTAAAGTTAAGTCTGAACATTTAAGTCTCTTATAGTGGCATTAAATTAATCAGAGGTCATCAGAGTATGAAATATTTGCTGTGTATGCTGCGCTCTCAGCAAGAGGGACTCATTTCAATAAAGCAGCTCTAAAAATGATGAATTAGTCCATTTTAATGTGGCTGCTTTTCTCTCTGCCAGGGTGTATCAAGGCTATGCTTTACATCGCATTCTAATTTATTTTCACATTATAAAATATCGGCATCAGAGGCTAGAAATAATGGAGAGGAGCAGGAAGTTAATGACCATGTTTTTTCCTTTCTGCCTCTATCTCTTCTCTTATCCAATCGCTCGCTTAGTGCTTAGATGGGAGACAGAGTTCACGGCCACAAGATGAGGACATTGAGCGGGGTGACAGAGAGACGATTCAGTGTGTGAGGAGAGCTCTGATCAAGCATTCAGATTAAAGTATTCTCTCCTGCCCGAGGACAGCTCTCGATACACAACCCCTCATGAACAATCTGTGTGTGTGTGTGTGTGTGTGTCACTGGGAGTGGGGGAGGACTCCCTTCATCTTTGAGGTCACTGGCATCCAGCTTTGGTATTAATGGAACAGTTTGCATTCAGCCATCGCACAGAAGAATACAATAAAGCGTAGCCTATATGCTAGGCGTGTAAAGATTCACTCGTTTTCTCAATGCTTCAATTACAAATTCTGCCAATGCATATGCATCGATCGTGAAACATGCATTCTTTAACCATGGATTGTTTGTTTCAGTCAATCGATTTAAAATACAAATGAAATGAATTGCGATTCGGTAAAGTATCATTCAGTATTTTAAAAGCCTACAGGACGGTCTTGAGTCAAAACCTCACAAACCATTGATAAAGGTGCCAACTCATTGTGCAGCCACTAGAACTGAAATAAAACACTTTATATATGTATATATGAGACCTTGATGAAACTAAATGTATCAGATAATATTGTAATATTTGGATTTGTTTACTGACTCAGGGTTGCCACAGTCATGAAAAACCTGGAAATAATAGTCAATTTCAAAATGGTTATTTCCAGACCAAGAAAAGATGAATCGTTAAATGAATCGATTCACACCACTACTATATGCCATTTCATATTCACTTCTGTTGATATAACAATATAGTTTGTCTAATATATTACAATTATTATTATTATATAAATAACTTAAGTTATAACTTAATACTCATAAATAAACAACATTTCTGAAGAAAGCACTTATCCATGCAGAAGTCACCATCACAATGCCAAGTGGGTGTTTGTGGCTCTGAGTGTGTTTTAAAGGGTTAGTTCACCCAAAAATGAAAATTCTGTCATTTATTACTCACCCTCATCCCGTTCCACACCCGTAAGACCTTTGTTAATCTTCGTAACGCAAATTGAGATATTTTTGTTGAAATCCGATGGCTCCGTGAGGCCTGCATAGGGAGCAATGACATTTCCTCTCTCAAGTTCCATAAAGGTACTAAAAACATATTTAAATCAGTTCATGTGAGTACAGTGGTTCAATATTAATATTATAAAGCGACGAGAATATTTTTGGTGCGCCAAAAAAAATAAAAATAACGAATTATATAGTGATGGCCGATTTTAAAACACTGTTTAAAACACTGAGCATAATGAATCAGCATGTCGAATCAGCAGTTCGGAGTGCCAAAGTCACGTGATTTTGGCGGTTTGACACGCGATCCGACACACTAATTTATTATGCTCCGAAGCTTCCTGAAACAGTGTTTTGAAATCGGCCATCACTAAATAAGTCGTTATTTTGTTTTTTTGGCGCACCAAAAATATTCTCGTTGCTTTATAATATTAATATTGAACCACTGTACTCACATGAACTGATTTAAATATGTTTTTAGTAACTTTATGGATCTTGAGAGAGGAAATGTCATTGCTGGCTATGGAGTCCTCACTGAGCCATCAGATTTCAACAAAAATATCTTAATTTGTGTTCCGAAGATTAATGAAGGTCTTACGGGTGTGGAACGGCATGAGGGTGAGTAATAAATGACATTATTTTCATTTTTGGGTGAACTAACCCTTTAATACTAATTACAAAGGTGTTCTGGATGGTTGCCAGGTGGTTGCTTTATGTCCTAAGTCACAAGATCTCACCCCCAATTCTCTCTGATATTTTAGTGCCTAAATGTCCCTCCTTTTCTCACCCACCCTAAGAAAATCTCAGAATTTCAGAATCTGATCACTTTGAAAAGTAAAAGCACACCTCAAGCCACACATATTAAGGAATCATTCTGTCCCCTGTTCAAGACAAATTACGTACCAACAATGAATATATATATATATATATATATATGAAGAGTTTGGTTCCAAAACGCGATAAACGGCATTTTTTTTTTAAAAATGAGTTTCCGCCAAAATCAGTATTGTATCTGGTCGGTATTGAAAAGTCATTTATTAATTTTGCGCAAAATGCGATATCTTTCATGTTATTCTGTCATGTTTTCTCCCCATTTTTCCAAAACGCGACAAACGCCAGTCTCTCTTCTCTGCAGAACGCGATATATCCGCTCAACCAATCACAGCGCACCATTCCACGCGCACTCTGAATACAGCCATCTTCCTAGTTTTCCTTATCTACTTTGTACTTTGTGATCAACAAAAACAGAAAAATGAATGATTTTGATGGCATTGATGAACCTGTGGTGGTTTCTGCGGTGGGGAAGAAACGCAAGTCATCGAAATGTAATCATTTACGTGAGGAGATTAGAAGATGAGGCACTCGAGTTGGGAGGAGGAACAATGCCGGCTGTTGCTTGTTCCGCGACAGCATCAAACAAACTTCTGTCACGGTCCCCAAAACTGAAACATTAACAGTTTTTAAAAGCCGTTTTTAATACCAATGTACTCGGCGAATGTGTTTATTTTAACCGTGCGGTGGCGCCAGATACTCTTAAATCGGTAATAATGACAAACAGAGACATAATTAATTTATAACATTAACAATATGACTCGTTGAATTAATTTTAGGAGCGACTGAATGTAATTTTAGTCAAATCCAGTCCTGTAGATAAGATTAGTATTGACAAAGTTCAGAGTCTGTCATATATGTGAATCAACTTACTTTGTTGCGTATTTTCAATATGAAAAATGACTTTTATATTGATGGATTAATTGCATTTTGAAAAAAAAAAAAAAAAAACGTGTCATGGATTTATTGCGATTTGGGAGGGAAATTATCAGTTTTTATTATAAACCTTTGAAAATCAAAATCTAGATTTGAATTTATGTTTTTATAACCAAAAGATGCTATGGGAAAGTTTGAAACAGAAAATAGTGGTTTTCATCTTGCTGCCTTCTTGGTAAAGAAAACACATTTTTACTCAAATTAGTCCAAATGGATTTATAGCGTTATGGAACCAAACTCTTCATGTGTATATATATATGTATATATATATATATATATATATAGGGTTATTGGTTTAGTCAAATCTCTAACACTAACTATAAGGAAGTCCCTAATAAACAAACAAGCAAACAGTTAACAAACACCACTGATTTTATCCAGTCTCCTTACTTATCTGATTGACAGCAGAAGTACAGTTTATAGCCTGGAGGCGTCCATGAAGGGACACTGGACCATCTTATCCTGAGCAGCGAGCTCTGTGTGAGAGCCAAAGCCCAGCAGGAAGCTAATAGTCTGTTCCAGTGGGGCCCCTGAGGCATTATGTCAAGCCCTTGACTACTTCACACTCATTAAGAATCATGTGCCACAATTTCACACTACAGTAGGGGAACAAAGAGGTGACTTTTACTGGTTAAATGTCAATGTCATCAATCAATGTCAGTCTGACTGGTTTAAAGACTCCATACAATAATTTGACGTGCACAGTTCTGTTTCTTCTGTTGACGTGTTTCGTAATAAAACTGGAAGTTGGCAAAATCATGATTTGCTTCTTGTTATTGCTAGTAGGAGTGATATTTATTATTTAACATTGTATTGGACAGAAAAAAATAAACTGGAACCACTGGAATTTATTTCTAGGGACCTTTATTCCCCTGGAAAAGACAAATAATTACCTTATAATTACCTTATTAAATAATTATTATAATTAATTTATTAAATGTAAAAAAAATACTGTATAATTACCTTAATAAATAATTATTATAATTACCTTATTAAATGTATCTGTGTTGTCTTTTGACAAATACTTAAATTTAACCAAATTTAACTTTAATCAACATCAACAGAAGCCATCTTTACACTGCAAAGGTGGAACAGAAGCTGCATCTAACATGGCATTTATGTTTATTTACACTGACTGTTTAATGCTACTCGTATTTTACACAACAATTTGTAATACTTACAATAAGGTTCATAAGCTAATGTATTAACTAACATGAACTAACAATACATTCGTTACTGTATTTGTTAATCTACGTTAACATTAGTGAATGAAAATACAACTGTTCATAGTTTGTTCAAGTTAGTTTACAGTGCATTAACTAATGTTAACAAATGCAATGCTTCTAATTTTAATAATGTATTAGTAAATGTTGAAATTAACATTAACAAAGATTTAATAAATGCTGTATATTTGCAGTTCATTATTAGTTCATGTTAACTAAAGTAATTAACTAATGTTAACTAATGATCCTTATTGTAAAGTTTTACCCAACAATTATATTATGTAAAAAGCCGACATAATGTATATAAATTCAGTGGCGTAACTTTGTTTTAAAAAGTGGGTGGAACTGGAATGTGTATGGTAGGGTGGTGTATTGTAATTGTATTATTACAATAATAAATGCACAAAATTTATTGACATAGACCTCATGTTTAATATAATAGTTTCATCCTTACATCTACTATAATACAATAAATATGTGGATCTGCCTTTAATATTAGACTGGTGGTAGAACTTTTGTTCAGCCTGCCAGAGGTTCTGGGTTCTAATACGCCCTCGTGTAATTTATTTATTCTCATTAAAACCAAAGATGTTCATCAGTGATTATATATCAAGAGCAGACACACGTTTATGTGTATTTTGTTTTGTGATCTCACCAGAATGATTAGAGTCTCCACAACAGGGGAAATGTCCCACCCGCAAATTACGCCTAAGTATAAATTAGAAAATTAAAAAACACAAACTCATTACAACATAGGACCGCAGTATTATGACAAAAATCATAATTGTTGATTTTTGCTCTTTATATTTTAATAGTGACTATTAATGTCGATTAATAGAATCGTCATATACACCTACACTGAACAAAACTCCTGTGTTTTCAGCGTTGACTAATCTAAATGCCTCTGATTGGCTATTGTGTTCATAAGCTCAACAGAAACGTGTGATTATAATGGTTAACACTGCAAAAAAACAACAACAAAAAACATAAGAAATTTGATTCAGCGCGAGTAGATCTACATGTAATGCTGCAATCAACACTTTTCATTCTCACATTTCACTTCATGACAGTCATAATAGATTTTGTTTAACCCTTTAAGACCGGATGGAGCATCGGCGCTCCCATTTTTGTGTCTCTCTTTAAGAGCCAATAAAAATTGAATCCATATAGGTAGCACAAAAATTCTTTTAGCATACAAAACCAGAGTCTTTAAACTTTCATATCAAGCCTCCAACATGCTTCTGTTGCGTTGTTTTCACACACTAATGAGTCTGAGTAATATAAGTTTACAACAAAAATAGCATAGCCGCTAACTGAATACAAATATGTATATTTCACGTGCTCATAACTTCATGAAAAATGCACAGATATCAATATTTAAAACAGATTAAAATGAATCCAAAATCAACATAATATATTGCGTTGATCACAAGATATTACTCACGGAATGATTTAACATACTTGGCTAAAAACATGTCTCTCATCTTTCAGGGATGAAGTGTGTATCCAATGTTCCCGGACCCATCCATGTTCAAAATAGATATCATTTTAAAGCTTAGAATCTCATCTTTTTAATGCATCTAACCATTTTGAAAAACTCCTCTAACGAGTGCTGAGAAGCACCTCTAAGAGTTGGCGCCACCTGGCTGCGGAAAAAATGAATAAATTTTTTTTAAACTATTCTTTATGCTATGACCACGAAATTTGAACCAGATGCAGCTCACATGTAGGAGAACATCACCAAAAAATAATTTTTAAGCAATCTTATTGTGTTCGTGAGCTATTCCATGTCAAATAAAAAAAAAGAAAAATTAAAAAAAAAAAATTATATATATTTTTTGTCTTTTATCACCTGTTTCTCAGCAAGAAAATGTCAAAATGTACTGTAATTTATATTTTCTTATCAAATAATACCTACCTTTTGACTCTCCTTGCTACAGTTTTGGAGTTATGAGTCTTTACTTTTGTGTGTCGCTCAGCAAAAAAACCTCTAAAAAAGCCTTCAGGTCTTAAAGGGTTAATTGTCTAGAGACTTTTTTTTTTTTTGCTTCCTTATCTTGAATTTGGGTTTAATTTTTTTCACAAGCCCCCATTAATTTCCAACCCTGCACCTGTGTGTTTATCTAAAACATGTATATCTGCTAACCTTTAGCAGATAGATGATTTTCACTCTTGCTACTACATACAAAGCAACAAAAACATGAATAAAATAGTGAGCATCTTCTCATCCTGATTTGCTACCTAGTTACCGTGTTAAACAGCTGCTGTTTCTCATGATCGAGGCGAACTTGGGTTCAGACAGTTGTACCAAACATGAAAACAGAAACAACATAGTTCCGTTTTTGATTTCATAGGGTTTTCATATTTTAAATTGCACGATAATTATAAATCGCATATTAGTTTTGGTGTCTTATGAACTTGTCTTTATATAGTCACATGTCCTTGCAATTACTTATTCATTCATTTATTCAAGCAGCATGTTTGTTTTGTTGAGAGACAAAACGGCTATTGAGGGTCCACACTGTAAAATATTGCTGTAAATTTACAGCCAATTTCCAACAGTAAAATACCGTTATTTCAATAAACAGTTAAATCCTGTAAATTTACAGCTAATGGTCAGTAAATTAATTGCTTGCGGTAAATTTACAGCATTTAACAGTAAAAAGGTTTGTTCTTGAGAAAAACGGTCTCATACTGTAAAAAAACAGCACATGGGGGCGGAGCATCTTCAACGAGCCTCATTCAAACTCCTGCAGAAACCCTGCGGTCAACCGACCGAATCTCTTCGTCTGTGTCTGCTAAAGGAGGAAACTGTTCAAGGTAAGATTATTTCTTTGTTGTTCATTTATTATGTTGCACGCAATTTGTAAAATCGCCTTTTTCGTGGCTCGTGAGATATTTTTGGCTGTTCTTGGCCCGAATCGCGTGTTACTGAAAGACAGACAGAC
>RJVU01049301.1:1165016-1179399 GCA_003731715.1 Anabarilius grahami
CCATTGAAGTCCACTATAAGGAGAATAATCCTGGAATGTTTTCATCAAAAACCTTAATTTCTTTTCGACTGAAAAAAGAAAGACATGAACATCTTGGATGACATGGGGGTGAGTTAATTATCAGGAAAATTTACTTGAAAGTGAACTAATCCTTTAATTTACAGTTTCTCTCATTGGACTGTACAATTTACACTTTTCTCTTTGACATTGTTTTTTTGCAGTTTGGTTTCAAAAATAAATATTCTCATTATTTACTTACCCTGATTCCATCCAATGGTGTGTATTACTTTCTTTATCAGAACACAAATGCATATTTTTAATCTGGAGAAAATTCAAGCTTTGTAGGATGCATACAATGCAAGAAAATTGCTTCCACCATTGTGATTTAAAGAAACAAATCAATAAGTAAAACATTCTCTTTAAACAAACTTTAAACTAGTGCTTCTCACCAGGGCTCTGATACTGATTCTAAAAATTTTTGTGTTCTGCTGAAGAAAGACAGTTGTGGGATTGCATCAGGGTAAATGAAAAATTATAATTAAATTTTTGAACAAATTCAAAAATATTTGTGTTGGTTAAAGCAAGTGCTATTTTGCATTTTCTTTAAGGGTTAGTTCACCCCAAAATAAAATTTCTGTCATTAATTACACACCCACCATGTCGTTCCACACCCGTAAGACCTTTGTTAATCTTCAGAACACAAATTATAATCTTTTTAATGACAGAATGCTGTCAAATTTCCATTCATTGACTGCCTTTGTTACTACCACTTTGACGCTTCAAAAACTTTATAAAGAAATCTGAAAACTAATCCATATGAGCATACCAATCACTTGTTATGATGAAAAGATTTAATTTAGGCTTTTACTTGCACGTAAAGATTGATCAGAGAACATATAAGCAGAAGCTCAACCTAACCTGCTTCGAGAATAAACCTCATTGGTTACTCAGCACATTTGAGCTTCCAGAAGAGGTTTGTTCTTGTGCGTTATTCAAGTTATGTTGAGCATCTGTTTATGTTTGCTGATCAATGTTTACAGGCGAGTAAAAGCCTAAATTAAATCTTTTCATCATAACAAGCAATCAAGTCTCTTCAGAAAATTTGGTCCAAACCGCTCGATTCATATGGATTATTTTTCTGATCTCTTTATGAAGGTTTTGAAGCATCAAAGTGGTAGTTACAAAGGCAGTCAATGGATGGAAATCTGATAGCTTCTGTAATCAAAAAGATCTTAATTTGTGTTCTGAAGATGAACGAAAGCCTTACGGGTTTGGAACAACTTGAGGGTGAGTACTTAATGCCAGAATTTTAATTTTGTGGTGAACTAACCATTTAACTTATTGTTTGTATTTATGCTGATAATCAGTTTTGGTCAGTTTCAGCCAATTGTCAATGCCTATTTTTTGCCTGTTTTAATAAATAGCAAATGATGCACCACAATCTATGTCTTCTTTATTTATTTTCTCTCCGTCTAGTGAAAAATAGTTTGACATGTCTGTTTGCAGTATATACTACATATACTAAAAATTTGTTAATATACTACATATACTAAAAATTTGTTAATTTTGTATTGTTTATGTATTGTTTTAATTTTTCTATATTGTAGAATTATAGCTGTAAGCATTGCTGCAAGTACAATGTACACTCTAAAAAATGCTGGGTTAAAAAAACCCAAGCTGGGTAAAATATGGACAAACCCAGCAGGTTGGGTTAAAAGGCACCTATTATGCCCTCTTTCACATGATGTAATATAAGTCTCTGGTCTGGTCAAGTTTCAGCTTAAAATACCCCACAAATTTGCCCCTATTTGGGGGTGAGCAAAAACATGCCTTTTACTATATTACTATATTGCTGGCTAAAAAAATAAATCCAAAATTGGTTGAAAAAAATGGCTGGGTGAAAACAACCCAATCCCTGGTTTTGTCCATATTTAACCCAGCAGTTTTTAGAGTGTAAAACAGTGTTGAAACCGAAAAATTACAGTAAATGGCTGGAACCACAGCTGCCAGTAATTTACTGTGAAATTACAGCACAGCTGTAAAATTTAAAAACGGATTTAATGGAAACAAAATAAATGGTGATTTAACAGGAAAATAATGGTAACACTGCTGCCAGTTGTTTCCTGTTTTTTCTGTGATTCACAGTAAATTCCTGTTGAAAAACATTACGGGGAGTGCACTGTAAAAAAACATTACAGGTATTAACTGTTAAAATAACAGGAAAATAATGGTAACCCTGCTGCCAGTAATTTCCTGTTATTTAACAGGGAAATAATTAACAGTGCAGTTCTACCGAAGAACATTTTTCAATGCCCCACTTCAGAGGCTGGAGACATTTCTCCTGTCATTTTCCTCTAGTGCTTCAGGGTAATTCTTCTCTCCCCTCTATTTCTGCAGCAGTGCAGTGTGTGGCCGTCTGAATTGTGTGTTATTACCCAGCTGGAGACAATATCATTACTACATATTTGCTGTCAAGGGTCTGCAAAGAATGGTACCACCATGGGCCTTGGTGATCTAACAAGCTCACACGGTGCTGCTGAATTACCCACTCCTACCGGCAGGAAGTCAAACACTAGCCGTTTGATAGATGACTGAACAAATGAGCGTCTCTGTCTCACAACCCCCCTCCTTCCCTCCATCACGGCTGAGGTGAGAACACACCTCGCTGACATTACTGCCACTGACTCTTTTCTTCTCTATATGTAACTCATTCATCTTTTTTCTTTATACATTTATTTTAATGTTTCTGCGCTTACTCTTACATGTATTATAATGTTTTGGGCTTATTGCACATCATCTTAAAAACTTTGTAATATGGTATTTAAGAAAACTAGAAACTTAATTTATAATGACAGTTTCCTGATTTTTGAATATGACAGGTTTCTGCCAACAACGTATGATACATTTCATTCTAAGCATTTTTTATTAAGAAAACAGTGACAAAAAAATTGAGTTTTTCCACATCAAAAATATGCAATGCTGTTTTTCTGAGAGTCTGTTTAAAAAAAAAAATAATAATAATTTGAGTCACAGATCCATCATTAAAATGTAATGGATATGTTGTCATTATCCTGAAATTAAAATAAAATGGAAGAAAAATAGTTTGTAAGCCTTATAAAGTATATTCCACAATTAATACTTGTGGTCTGTTGCTAAAAATAACAGTTTATGTAATTTATATGATTTAAGCATGTATAGTATATATATAAGTCAAATTCAGGTAAATTTAATCAAATTATTTTGCACATAATTTATCAGTCTATATTCAATATTTTGTCAGCAATTGGCATATCACAGCTTTTGATCTGCTTCATAATATAGCTTTATTACATTCCTTGTACTTCTTGTTTTTGTGATTTTTTTTTTCCCCCACAAAAAAATCAACCTACAAGTAAAAAGTTTGTCTGAGAGCAGTGTTATTTTAGTATAATAATATTTATTCATATTTTTAAGTTATTATTTGTATATTTTCAGTTTTAGTTAAATTATAGTACAAGTTTTAGTAATTGTATGTGCTTTTGTCATTTTTATTAGTAATTTATTATTTATTTATTTAAATTTTTTCAGTTTTAGTGAAACTAAACCTGTTTTTATTTAAGTTAGTTGCCAAGCCAACATTTCTAATTTTCATTTAGGTTTTTCATCCATTTATTTTTATTTTACTTCAGCTTTATTTAAATGGTAACACTTTACAATAAGTTTCATTAGTTAACATGAACTAATAATGAACTTCACTTCTACAGCATTTATTAATCTTTGTTAATGTTAATTTCAACATTTACTATTAAAATCTTGTTAACATTAGTTAATGTACTGTGAAGTAACATGAACAAACTATGACGGCTGTATTTTTATTAACTAACATTAACGAAGATTAGTAAATACTGTAACAAATGTATTGCTCATGGTTAGTTCAAGTTACATTAACTAATGTTAACAAATAATCCTTATTGTAAAGTGTTAAATTAACAAAAAAATATTTTTAATAGTTTTAGTTAACACTGTCACAGAGCCAGTTTTCATATTGTGAAAGAGTCCAGCATATGAAGCATTGCTTTGTTTTAACAATTTTAAAAAATAAATAAATTTCAAAATGCTTTTCCAAAGCTACATTTTAAGAGAATACATATATGGCTAGAAACACAAGACCACAACGCCTTTGAGGCACCACTGTCATTTGTTTTAACAAATACATGTGACTATGAAACAGATCCATGAATTCACAATTTCATTGTGTATTTTCCCATCTCACAAAACACAGAATTTTAGCCAGCTATAACCTCAGACTATTGAACTGCAAATAAAGAGAGAGAATGGCTTGTAATGCCTTTCGGATTTGCCACAATTTGCACAAGTAACAGAAAATCCTTGATCTGCGCTTTGAGACAGTTTCAAAGGCAGATCGCTACACTGAATGTCTGACAAAACCAAAATAAAACCGATGTGAGGTCATTCTCGTGTGAAGTGAAAAACTTGGTGTAAAGGGAAAGAAAATGAGAGAGAGAGAGAGAGAACGCTCTGTAGCAGCTTTGAAGGTAAACAGAAAGCCATGATGAGGCAGGGCATCTTTAGCACACTACAGCAAACACAGCCAATCATAATGGTGAGAGTCCTTGATTTCTTGGAACAATAAAGGAGAGACTTGGAGAATGCAAAATGTATGCCTCTCAATTTACCTGTATTCGATGGGAATTGTGAGCTTCATTTCAGCGTCCTCACCACGGAAGTCCTCAGTCATCGTTAAGGGCCATGCATAAAGTGAGACGCTTTATTCTTTTAATCATAAAACCTCTTGACTTTAATGCATTAAAGAAAAGGTATGTTTGATATCAAATATCCTGCCACACACTCAAAGGGCTCTGTTTGGCTGACCGTAATTCAGCAAGCAGGTGGATGACTTGCCCTTAATATGGTTGGACATTTCAAACCTGTTTGTATTATTTCTTGAGCATATCACTTTTTTTTTTGGTAAAAGTTGGCATATCATGCTCAAGGATTGCTTCCTGATATGGCTTAAGATTATTCTCAAATTTAACATTCAAAAACAGAAGAATCTGCAAGAATGAAGCTGGTGCAAGAATTTTTGGCAAGTTTAATATGCTAACAAAGTAAGCCACTTGAGTAGGCTGCTACACTTGTGTTAAATGATATTTTATCAAGACCCACTTTATCTTATAGTTTCATTAAACTTTCTTCAACTTGATGTTGTTGTAAATCGCAGGTGCTTATATTGTATAATATTACATAATTCTTTCCTAAAACATCTGAAGCTAAATCTGTATATGGGTCAATGACGTGACGGGTCATTTTATTTTGTCCAAAGGCCTTAATAATAATAAAAAACAAAGATATGACATCCAAAGTATGTAAGGTAGTACAACTAGATCTCTTTTATTGAATCCAAAAGGTTTTAATTATATTTTGCTACATATAAAGGCATTTTAAAGATTCTGAAGAGTCAAAAGCTCATTCAGTTTAACCGTCCAAAGGCCAATACAGCCATTTCATTTTTGATTAAAATATCTTAAAATCTAATAAATGTATATTTTTTTTATTCTGCCATGATTTTATTACATCATATATCAACATAGTGCAACATGGTATTAAAATTATGTGTAGAAGTCGTTGCTTTGTTATAAAATTAATTTCATTGATGTCATTCGGAGTAACCAATATAAAGGGACCATTTTGGATCAAGTCATGAGGTCAATATCATGTGACAGGATATGACGTCATTCAGAAGGACCTGCAAAGGACCATATGGTCGTGAAGCAAAGTAATAATTCTCTTTTAACTATTTGAAAAATTCATGTTTTCACTTGCTCATACGCATGTCCCGAAACATCAGGTCATTCGGTACAACCGCTATAAAACATGGAAAATGTTGTAATATTTTAAAAACGTACTAAATATAAAATGTTTGATTTGTGCTTTTGCTAGCGAGCTAGAAATCAGCCTGTTAGCATTGTTTGAAAATATTGCCATTCGGTATGATCAAAAGTGTCATTTGGTAAAACCAAAATTTTATGTGACTTTTTTGGTGACAAATTTTGTCCATCTTGTAAAAAATGACAAAAGCAGTGTAAATTGATTATAAAAACCACATAATCTCATTGTTAACACTTAAAAAAACTTCAAAATTAATTATATCTCCATTATGTTTTTTATTTACACTTCTAAAAACCTTATTCGTCAATGACCTTTATACCAAAAGATGTCTCACACTATGTAAGCAGACATTTGCTGTTCATGTTCATTCTAGTTTTTGTTATTATCTTGTAACTTCTGAAATTCATGTGGGACATATCAGAAAAATGATAAACTATGAAGTGCCTCATGGATGACGCATATTTGTCTCAAAATTTATTACATTGACATCATATATAATACATAGTGGCCCAGTTTCACAGACAGGGCTTAGATTAAGCCAGGATTAGCGCTTAGTTCAATTAGGGTATTTAAGTAGCTTTTATAAACGGCCCTTAGAAAAGAAAAAACAAAACAATTACTGGTGTGCATCTTGAGACAAAACAATGGCACTGACATATTTTATGAAAATTTCTGTCATTTATTACTCACCCTCATGTCGTTCCACAACCGGTAAGACCTTCGTTCATCTTCAGAACACAAATTAAGATATTGTTGATGAAATCCGTGAGCTTTCTGGCCGCCGATAGACTGCAACATAATTACCACTTTTAAGGCACAAAAAGGTGTTAAAGACATCAGTAAAATTGTCCATCTGACTGCAGTGGTTCAACTTTAATGTTATAAAGCGAGGAAAATACTTTTTGTGCACAAAAAAAAAAAAAAAAAACTATTCAACAATTTTTCCTCTTCCCTGTCAGTCTGTTACGCAGTTGGCGCAGTGAACACATTGCAGAGCTTCTGTGTTTATAACGCCGACTCATTATTGGCCGGCTCCTGCGTCAGCATCACACGCATGCGTCGAGCTGCTCACGTGAACAGCGTCGACCAATACTTGAGCCAGTGTTCTGACGTAAACAACGTATACAACAGTGTAGGAGACTGACAGGGAAGAGAAGAAATTGTTGAATAAAGTCGTTATTTTTGTTTGTTTTTTGCACACAAAAAGTATTCTCGTACGGGTATGGAACGACACGAGGGTGAGTAATAATAAATGACAGAATTTTCATTTTTGGGTGCGCTAACGCTTTAAGATGTGTCAGTGCAAGTTGCTTTCAGTTAAAACAGCTCAAACATGCATTTTAGTCTGGGACTAGCCTAAGCCTTGTCTGTGAAACCAGGGGTATATGATATATATGATATTGTTGATTCATATTCATATTCTCATACTGTATATTCCATTAACAAACAGAGCATGCTCAGTGGCTCTTCAATTTGCCAGAGTACTCTGACCTGATATTATCAACAAAATCAGATTAACATTCTGCAACCCTAAATAAATGAATTGCGAAGAAACACGTCCACAGGATATCAATAAAGAAGTGATCTGACAATGTTGAAATTTGCTGCTACCACATTAACCCAGTTTTAATGGGATTTCAGACAGATAATGGCACAAATTAATGTTTCCTTTCAAGTGAATGTGCTAACTATGACAAATTGATTCCCTGTTCTCTCCTGAGCTTTTTCTTTTTTGGCTCTATTTTAATTTTAGATGAAGCAATAAGAGATTAATGGTTGCTATCTCATCTTTTCACATCTAATGAAATTACAGAAGAGGATATGATTAGTTGAACAATGGCATAAGAACCCACTTTATGCAAGCAATCTCGCGTTAAAAGGAGCTGAAAATTGACACAGGCTGAAGAGGAGGGAATTTGGCAGTATATGCCCACGTCTGTGTCTATGGATTATGGATTTCCACCCAGGGATTTTAATGGAGCTATACACAAAAGTCATCTGCGGCCAACCAGTGCTACTCAAAACCTTGGAACGTTAACTTTGTTATTGTTTAATGGTCATTCATGGCTGAAGGATGCGGATCACAAGCCAGTAATGTGGGGCTGCTGTTTGTTTGGGACTAACAAAATGCACCACTGGGTCTTTTAGATACGGCCTAAAAAACAAACATGCCTCTCTAGTTCTCTGATGGCGCCACTAAACAGAAACAATGCCTGGTCAAGGCTCCTTGCGCCCAATCTCTAGAAGAAATAAAACCACCGGTTTGGTACATTGTTCAGATTGATCAGGCTTCTGAAGCCTAAATCTTGCTTTCCTAAATCTAATTAGCTAATCCATAAGGCGGTGAAACGTGCTCTGTGTTATAAATGAAAGCCATAGGCAGACATGGGGCTCAACATTATCCTGGCTATTTAAATATCGACTGTTAACTTTTTTTATGTTAGGAGAAAAAGACCACAGAAGGAAACATAGCAAACCAACAGTCAATTATACAGTTATCTATCTATCTACTAGAGCCCAACTGATATGGGTTTTTGGGGGACAATGCAGATACCGATATTAGGGAGTAAAAAAGGTCAGATATTGATATATCAATTCCTCCTATTATAGCGGTGCAATGTTTCAAATTACTCACGGTTCGGATTTTATCACGGTTTTAGGGTTTCGGTACAGTTCGTTATGTGCTATGTTCAGGGAAAATAGGACAACTGTCAAATAAAAATAAAGAAAAAAAGAACAAATAATCAAACTACAAGCATCAGCAGGTATTTCAGGTATCCAACAGTAATTTTCAGGTACAGAAAATGAATAAAATAATCAAATATATAATAAGTTTACAGAGAGTGAATGTTTTGACCACGCTTTATGATCATCACTGTTGTAACGTATTGGGAAGACAGAATGCGTATTCATCGACTGAAACATACATTAGCTGAACTCTGTCTGTCTGTTTAACACGTTGCTATTTTCAACAAACCAGTAGTTGGAGATGTCACTTTATATACTTTAACACATAATATACATGCGAATGATGTCACCTTTTTCACAAATTCACGTTTTTGTAGTTTACACAGAGACGATAACAGTATAATTTTCAAAAACATGCACTTTGAAACCCATTTTCAAAAGTTTGCAATTTCAGGCCCCCAGGACGTGTTAAGCCCTGAGTATACTTCTTTTTTTTTTTACACATACGCTAGTGTACAGTCGTACGCACAGCCATGCAAAGTATACTTCATTTGACTCTTTCGCATACACAGGCATTCGACGCTTGCGCAGTTTTGAGCAATCATGAGTTACAACCCATGTAAACATGAGGGTACTTTCTAACCTCTTCATACAATCTCTCGTCTATGTAGGCCTCCATTGTCGCTGTAGCTTGCATGTGTTCTGGTCTGTTTATGCAGTTTTTCTTTGACTACCTTGTGAATCGACACCCCCGACACTGTTGCCACCTTGTGGATAAGCTAATTACTTTTACAAAAAAAAATGCGCATAAGTATGCACTGTGACAAAATTCGTGTCGCACACACTGTACGCTGACCCTCGCGTACATGTAAAAAATTAAGTATACTTTGGGCTTAAATGACCAGCCAAAATTAATAAAAAGTTTTCCGTTTTTAGTTGAAATTGGTGTTGTGTAAACAGCCCCTTAAAACAAATCACTCGTTACTCTAATCTCAATTAAGTGGCTGCAGGATAATCTAAGATGATATTTCTGTAAAAACTGCAATTGCCAAATCAGAGAGGAAACTTCAGGCTCTTCTTCAAAAAGATCAGTAACCTCTCTTTTAGACCCAAGAGGCTTTCAAGCAATGCTAAGAATTGAAATGCAGAGCTTGAGAGATAAGGTCAATAAGGTTATGAAGATAAGGTCAAAACTAAACTACAGAGGCAGGCCATTTTTAAAGAGGAGAACTGCTCTGTAAAGCTGCCTGCTAACAGTCATCAGTCTCATTAAGTGTGATTCAGGCTCTGAGGCTCAGCATGTTTTGCATGCAAATCTTGTTTCAGATATTTCTACCAAAAGACTTGGAATGAGTATGATTTTAGCATATCATTGAGAGATCAAATAATGTCCATTGGCAGCAGATTCTTGGTTGAATGTAATGACGCTATGAGCCTACAACAACGAGCATAGATGCTAGCATCAGTTCATTGCAAAACTATCGTTTCCACATCCTTCGTATTGCCGGCTTGAGGAGTCCTGCACCTTTAGCGTGAATTTCCCCGCTAGTCTCCTCAACTATCAAAACAGGGAGCCGTTATGTTTGGAGGATATGCAGGAGCCCTCATTGGTGCATTTCAGATTCAATTTAGCGATAGAAGATTGACTGAGGGTTTCTCCCCCCTCTTCTTTTAAAAAGGGTTTCTTTTTTCCATAGCTCGTTTCTTTTGAATGCCGTGGCACAGCATTTATCCCTGTCCTTCACATATCCTCGGCTCTGCAGTCTGCTGTTGCCTTTGACGTTGCTTATGTGTCCTTAGGAATAAAAAGAAGGTGGGGGTGGGGGTGGGGGGGAGAGAAAATAAAATGAGCTATTGTTTTCCTTTGATTCCGGGCAACAGTTCAGATATGGCAAGGGCACCGAGCCAAGCTCTCCGCAACAGACGTCGCTAGCGATGCAATACAAAACCCACAGCAAAATACACATTTGTAGGCGTCTCGCACCAGGTTGTGGCTATACGAGACTCCTTTTTTGCAGGGTTCAGGGGTGTTCTTAGGGGTTGAGAACGAAGGTGGGGGAACGGAGGTGCTGCCGCGGACCTCGGCGAGGACAGCCAATTTCCTCATTCAAGCCTGCCTCCACACAGCTCATATTGTCAGTTTGCCAGTTTAAAGGAACCTTGAGCAGCATCAAAGATCTTTTCAAAGCCTTAATCCTAATAGGTCGTGGTTTGTTCTGTCACATCAAAGACGCGAGCGAGGGAGGTACAGAGGGGAAGAATGCGTCGGGGGGAGCTGGCAAAGATTCTTATGGGGAAGATTGGCAGAGGATTTGCGGCACGGCGTGCACTAAAATCTGAAATATCGGCCATGGAAAGCCTGCTGTAATAGATATGAAATGGGCCTTCTCAACACCATGAAAGGCTGACATTTGCTGAAAGATTGTCACGAGAAGCCCTTTTATTCCCTGCCATCTATCAAGCGTTTGTACTGCCACCTTGTCCGTACTGGAAATTCGCAAGTGTCACTCTCGGCAGCTTGTGCCGGATTGGTCATTTCCAATGGTTCTTTTTTTTCCCCCCCCGTTAACTGCTTCAGCTGGAGAACTTTCCAGGCGAAACCCGAGGAAATAAATATGTTATCTTGCATGTGTGTGTTTACTTCTCACCTCTTGACACTTTAATCTGTAGTTCAGTGTCTCATGCATTCAAACCGATACAATCGTCTTACACAAAGCCACGTCCCGTGAACCAACATGACATAAGTGCTTCGTTAATTAGCCGTCTGTGGGAAATCAGGCTATCGATTTTCTGTCTCCACGTCAGAAAAGAGGCCCTTTGTCTTCACGGCCGTCCGCCCTGCGTATACGATAGCGGTGATAAACCGTGCCTTTCACCGACAAGAAGATACTAATAAAACTAACCTAAAAAAAGGAGGTAGATCCAAGCTCAGTCGGAGACGTGGGGGAAAGGAAAGATAATGATGATGCTGAGCTCTCTAAACATTTTGAGTCAACATGAAGAAATAATTCACTGAAGTGACTGGGGTTTTTTTTTTTTTATATACAGAGGGAAGCTAAACTCTGGAGTTTCAGAGGACTGGCTGGTTGTGTGTTTGTGTGATGATGGCCTGTCTGAAATCCCACTGGTGCTTGTTATTTCACACCCCTGTGGCTGCAAGTTTGACAACAATCCCTTAAAAACTAGCAATAAAACTTACTGGGGTAACAAGGTTAATCTGAGTCTGAAAAGACTGTTGTTCTTAGCCATCCAAATAGGTCCCTAAAGAGCCACTTAAATCTTTAGGTTTTTGTTGACTTGGACCAAGAAAATATGGGAAGCCAAATTGGATAATGGTGTTGCACAATGATACAAAAATAATCTAATGGAAATGATAAATGCCATAAATTAGTGACCATTTTACATGCACATCATTTCCTGATTTAAGCTTTAAATTCCTTGAGGCATTATTCTGGGAAAAAAAAAAAAAAGGCTTACATGCTTCACACCTACTGTGCGATGAGCATATATTCCGAATAAACAAACAATTGCATGTTTTCCCCCCTCAGCTAATTTCTCGCTTTTGGTGTTTATTAATTCTTTTAATAATTCTGCACAGTGTTGTAGTTAACTCAGTAATTCTCATTCATGTCCTTGACAATGAGGAAAATGTAGGTCATGGGATTATAATGGTGCTTTCAGTCATCTGTACTGATTTCTTTAGTCGTTCGCTTTCATTTGGACATGTGCATGTTTAAATGAATATTCCGTTATGGTGGATATTCCGAAACCCAAAATTAATCCAATTAATACAAGCACGTGCCAGCTGTCTTTTAAAATAGCTGTGTTGTAGAAGTCAGATTGTTAGATTAATCTGGTTAACGTGATTACATAATCCATATTCTAATATTAATTGTAGTTTGGTTGTACATGAAATTATTCCATGTAATGTACACTGAAGAAGAAAAAAAAATGTTGTAGAAACAATTCCCTCTGAAATTGTTAGTAAATTGTACAAACAATTACAAAGAAATGGAAGTACAGTACACATCTGAAGTAGTAAAACCTTCTTGTAAAACATACTCCACTAATCTGTTTTATTTACTTGTTAAACTTTATGATTTAAAGGTTACCCAAAAATGAAAATTCTGTCATTACTCACCCTCATGTTGCTTCACACCCGTAAGACCTTCGTTCATCTTCAAACCAGGGGCGTAAATTTCATCTGACAGTAGGGGGGACAATAAACATAACATTTCTCAAGAGCAATTTTTGAAGGGGACACAAATAATACAGCCAAAATGTTACTTATAAAGGATATATGTAATGTTACACTGAAGAAAACCTTACTACTATTATTATTGTAGCATGAAGACTGTGCCATTATGCTCATTGTTTATCTTTGGTTCAATAAAAAAAACTGACTAAATTGACCAAAATATTCTTCTTCAAAATCATTTATTCATTGGAATATTTTTGAAGTTGTTTACAGTCAAGTCACCAAAACACGATGAATACACATTGAGCAAAACCCAACACTCAACAGTAAATCTATTAGCCTTATTACAGTTCACATATTCTTATCACAATGTTAATTGTTGTTGGCGTGGGTGACTTATGCTGTGTTCACACCGGACGCGACTTGCGCGAATAAATCGCGCTATTCGCGCGTAGTTGGACGCTTGAACATTTTGAGTTTACTCGCTTCATTCGCGCGTGACATTCGCTTCATTCGCGCGTGAAAATCCCTTCACAACAGACGCGAATTCGCGTCATGAGAGGGGCTCTCCCGCTCCTTTATGTGTCCCAGACTCTCCCACTGCTTTCTGCACACTTCCTCTGAATAAACACAACTTCGGTGGGGAAATAATTGTAAATTACAGCGAATAAGCTCAATTGGTAGTCTTTAGTTGGCTTGTAGTCTTAATATGTATATATATATATATCTAAAATTAAGTAAAGACCGTTTTTTACAATTTTTCAGATTGTCCGACCTCCTCACTCACTTTCTTTCAAACACGATCCTTTTTATTTCTGTTTCTATAAATGTATGAAGATGTACAGCGACGATGATTTTGTCCTCCATGTTGTTTCGAATTTCTGCCTCAGCTCGCTACGTCACGTCACTACTAGAGCAAGCTCCTGATTGGTTAACGCGGCGCGGAAATTCGCCAAAGTTCAGATTTTTCAACTTGCGCGATTCGCGCGAATCGCGTCAAACGCCCGAATCGCTCAATTCGCGCCGCGTCATTCGCGCGAATCGCGTCATTCGCGCCGCTTCATTCGCGCGAATCGCGCCGCAGGATGTCAATTCGCGTCTTTGCATTGACTTAACATGTAAATCACTCGCGCTTACCGCTTCATTCGCGTCCGGTGTGAACGCACCATTAGTATCCAACAAGCTACTGTAAACATGCTAGCAAACAAGCTAGGTAACATTATAATGGCTAAAATAGCGGACTCACAGAAAAACATCAGTTATCCTAATTTTTTTGTTTTGCTATGAATAATTACTCGGTATCGTCCGTATTAAAGATAAAATAATCACTTCATCCGATGTTTTTGAATAAAAGAGCCTTGACAGCCTACTTACTGAAACTCCTCTCAACTAACGGAAAACTGTTCTCTCCCGCCGGCGCCGCTGGACTCGAGTGTGACGTGCGCGGTGGACCAAACCACTGTGAGGCAAGGGAGGGGTGACTCAAAATGTCCGTTTGCGTTTGTATTGCTTTAATACTTTACACAATTATTTTAAGGATATATCATTTATTTACAATACTTAGCGTGGTTTTTATTTTATTTTTTGGGGGGGGACAGCACTCAGATA
>RJVU01049301.1:1179433-1215790 GCA_003731715.1 Anabarilius grahami
CTTCAAACACAAATTATTTTTGATGAAATCCGAGCGGTATATGACTCATTCATAGACAGCAATTTAACCATCACGTTTAAGGTCCAGAAAGGTACTAAAGACATCATTAAAACAGTCGACGTGGCTGCAGTGGTTCAAACTTGATGTTATGAAGTGACGAGAATACTTTTTGTGCGCAAAAACAAAACAAAAATAACTTTATTGAACAATATCTTCTCTTCTGTGTCATTCTCATACGTTTTTTATGTTCAGTGCTTCCATGTTTAGGTCAGAACGCCGACTCATTATTGGCCGGCTCCAAACGCGTGCGTCGTGCTGATCACATGATCAGCTTTGGCCAATACTGAGCCGGCATTCGGACGTAAACACGGAAGCCTTCACTGTGCTTACTGCGTCAACTGCGTACGGATGAAATAAAGTTGTTATTTTGTTAAGTCATTATTGTTTTTGCGCTCAAAAAGTATTTTCATCGCTTCATAAAATTAAGGTTGAACCACTGTAGTCACATGGTCTATTTTAATAATGTCTTTAGTAGCTTTCTGGGCCTTGAAAGTAGTAATTATGTTGCAGTCTATTGGAGGCCAAAATCAAAAATATCTTAATTTGTGTTCTGAAGATGAACAAAGGTCTCACGGGTGTGGAACGACATGAGGGTGAGTAATTAATGACAGAAATTTCATTTTTGGGTGAACTAACCCTTTAATGGATTGTAAATACTGATGGTGTAAACACTACTCTGTTCTTCTCAGCTGTTGAAGCCATCGGGATCACATACATGCATGGGTCAGATGGACACAACAGACATTAGTATTCAAACTGCCAGTGCACCAATCAGTGCTGGAGGAACGGTGTGGAGCATACAGGGGGTGAAGAGGTAGAGGGAAGTGATTGTGGTACAAATTCAAGAGCAATGATGATAAAACAGGGTGGAATCACTCTGAGGCCTGCAAGGCTAGATTTCTTAGCAAATCAGAGCTGCTGATTTCTGGCCTCGTGTCTAAGTTTATTAACAAAATGCACGTGTTCGTGACATATTTCAGTTCACTGAATTTGTTCTGTGTGTCTTGATGAATCAATTCAGCGAGTTCAAACCACATGTTGAGATGTTAAAAAGCACACAATAAAGGAGATGAAAACTTGAAAACAGTCTCTTGTGACTGATAACTGCCACATGTTGAAGGACGCTGAATTTCAAGCAGTCTCGTTGAAAACTGCAATCTGTTTGTCAGATGAATACTATACTATTTGAAATGCGAGGCTGCTAGTCTGTTATTTTCTGTGATGAATAAATGAAGAGAGGAATTACTTCTCAGTTTAACTGATGTACGGCTCAAACCGTGTCCATCTACAACTTTAAAAGCTAAGCTGTGGTCACAGGGCAGGTAATGTTACGTTTAACCGAACTCAATTATGACAGAGATGTTTGGATTACACATCTACTATCTCGTTTCGTAAGTGTCTGATGACAAATTTAATTGGAATCAGATTATAGAGTAAGAAAAACTGAAGATCAATTTGCTGTGTAGTTTTTATTACACATTCAACACAGAGACCCCTGCCACGCACGCGGCCAAAAACACCTTCTCTCCATTATAAGAATTCCCCTCTCTTATGCTTATTAATTTCACAGTAGATTATCTGCTCAGATACAGCTTGTGTTTTGGGACAGAGCTTTTTAATTAATTGTGTGCATGGCTTTATAAGTAGGCACATAGAATTATGTTAAACCGAAGTCTTAATTAATGGAATTTAGTTTACAATAAATTATGATTATTTCATTTATTGTACCTTTTAGCCTTCCTATATGTTTAACCTTGCCCTTTAGTAATACTCAGAAGTGCATCCTACACAATTTTACAATACAAGTATGCTATATATATACACTTCATATTTATTGCTGGGATATAGCTTTGATTAAAGATGTTAGGACGACATTATCAGCAAACTGAAACAGAACTTAAATGTTTTTGTATTGCAGCTGTTTTTATAAAAGAAACGTACTTGAAAACGCCCTCTGGAGGACAAACCAACGTGATAAAATATGAAGGAATTGGCCTAATAATAGCTAAATGAGCGTGTATTATATACATTTATGTTTGTTTGAGGTATTTATTCATGTATTTATTTATTTTGCTTTGACTGGGTCACACTGTGTTGGTAACTGAAAGCATTCCAGATAGCTATAAAAATAAAAACACTAATGAATGTATTTTATAGTAATGAATGTAGGCCTAATTCTCTGAGTTGAAATAAAAGCGTTTGCTGCTGTAGTGGAAGACCTAATTGGGGTTTATTCAATCCACAACTACCTAATAAATGTGTAAGACTAAAGTCAATCATAATATTTGCATAAGAAACCATGAATCTTTCCTCTGCCGTGTGATACTCTGAAGATGATGCATTTACAGTCAGGCAGGTATAGGCTACATTTAGGAATAATATATCCCCGAGCTCTCCTTTAATCTTAATCGGATACGTTTACTTTTAATGACACTTTGATTCACATCAAGGAGAAAACATAACCACACAAAGACAAAAGTCAAGTATTAGCAAGCTCTTCATGTGAATTTAGTAGAGACAAGTGCTTTCAAGCCTTCCATTAATGTGTTTTGTAAAGCTGAAGCAGTGTTTTTTTTCATGGAGTCATCTCGCCACCCTGTGGCCTCATTTTTCAGACATCCTGTACACATTTACAGTTGCTAATTGAACAAAGATTTGTTGCTCATGCAAATATAGCTAATCTCTGTAACCTATTTCTCAGCTAGCTTCCTAATCTAGTTGTCTCTTTGGCGAACTGCTTTTTTTGTGGTCACTTTGTAAAAGCGTTTGCTAAATTCATATGTGTAGCCTAAATGTAAAATGCACAGCTTAATTTCATTTGGTCGACGGGTGAAATAGCCTACAGGTTAAACGCTATTTTATTGTTATTGTTAAAATAGCAAAAGTGCTATTTTGTTTTAACAGTTTGAAAACAGGTCGCGAAGAAGAGTTCTTTCGTGTTGCTCAAAACCGCCATCTGCTGTCTGTCTTTGTCAATGCACGTTTGTGTCGAGAGTGACAGAGTAAATGTGGTCACTTTAATTGTTGTGTCTGTAGTTAACTCTGAAAAAAATGGGGTTATCTGGTTTAATTCAGACAATTAAAACTGCATTCATATTGTCGTTACCCATTCTCTACAATATCAGCTCTGAATTTAGGTCACATCAGTGAAGGTGATATTTAAAGGGATAGTTCACCCCAAAATAAAAATTCTGTCATCGTTTACTCACTCTTAAGTTATTTTATAGTTATTTTAAACCTGTATGAGTTTCCTTCTTCTGTTGGACACAAAAGAAGATATTTTGAAGAATGTTGGTAACTGAACAGTTGTTGGTCCCCATTGACTTCTGTACACTCTAAAAAATGCTGGGTTAAAAACAACCCAAGTTGGGTTGAAAATGGACAAACCCAGCGATTNGTTCACCCCAAAATAAAAATTCTGTCATCGTTTACTCACTCTTAAGTTATTTTATAGTTATTTTAAACCTGTATGAGTTTCCTTCTTCTGTTGGACACAAAAGAAGATATTTTGAAGAATGTTGGAAACCAAACAGTTGTTGCTCCTCATTGACTTCCATAGTATTTTTTCTTTCTTTCTTTCTTTCTTTCTTTCTTTCTTTCTTTCTTTCTTTCTTTCTTTCTTTCTTTCTTTCTTTCTTTCTTTCTTTCTTTCTTTCTTTCTATGGAAGTCAATGAGGAGCAACAACTGTTTGGTTTCCAACATTCTTCAAAATATCTTCTTTTGCCTCTCTCGTTACTGTGAACAATGGTTAATATAATTCCTCTTAATGCACACAAAAACAAACAAATGACAGACACTGTTAATCTGACAACATTTACCTTCATTTACACTTTTATTTATATCAATATTCAGCCAAGTGATTATTGTAAGATTGCAAATTAGAGGACCACTTATCCAATTCATTTTTCTTAAAGCTTTAGTTCTACAAAATACAAATCAAGCATATTGTAGATAACATTTTAGCTTTAATTCAATTACCAACTTCTTGTATTGGAAATGCATAAATGCTGGGTTAAAAACAACCCAAGTTGGGTTGAAAATGGACAAACCCAGTGATTGAGTAGTTTTATTTAATTCAACTATTGTTTAGATTACTAACACTCTAAAAAAAGAACCATACAGTGGCTTACAGGTTCTGCATATGGTAGCGGTGCTATAGCACCTCAGTCACCCCAAAGAACCGCTGAAGAACCGCTGAAGAACTGCTGAAGAACTACCGAAGCACCAAGATTTGGTGCTATATAGTACTAAAAGTGGTTCTTTGGCTTGTAATCATAGGGGAACCACTTTAAGTGCTGTATAGCACCAAATCTTGGTGCTTCAGTAGTTCTTCAGCAGTTCTTCAGCGGTTCTTTGGGGTGACTGAGGTGCTATATAGCACCGCTACCATATGCAGAACCTGTTAAGCCACTGTATGGTTCTTCAGCGGTTCTTCAGTTGTTCTTTCGGCTGGTTAAGGTGCTATATAGCACCACTGCCGTTCAAAGAACCTGTAAAGCCCCTTTAAAGGTTTTTTACGAACCAAAGAACCATTGTTGGTGGTTCAACCCAAAATAGGTTGGAAATTAAAAATCAGACGCATCATTACTAGAGGCAACAATAATAATCAAAAGGTGCACATTTATTAATAAGCAATTTAAAAAATGTTTATTGTTCAATTATTATTCATTAAATGTATTAATACATATTCATTTATTAAACATATTCATAAATGTTCATTTCTAACATATTTTGGGTTCATTTTAATCCAGCCATATAGTAATTTTTAAACAATAGTTGAGTTCAATAAAACTGCCCAGCAGGTTGGGCAAACATTTAACCCAATCACTGTCCATTTTCAACCCAACTTAGGTTGTTTTTAACCCAGCATTTTTAGAGTGTAATTCAGTTACCAACTTCTTGTATTGCAAACGCATATGATCTCTGGTAAACCTCATAATGTTAATGTGCAATGAACTGTTTGAAAATATGAGTTAATATCACAGGGAATCTGATCTATAACAAGGCTCAGCACAAGCTTTAGCTCAGTTACGCCACAGGAGGTATTTGTGTCGCACAATGAGAATTCAGTGCCCAGCTGAAGTGATTGGCAGCTGATAGCATGTGCCAGCAATAGAGAAAGCTCTGCTCTGACCCGACGGCCCTCAACTGCGCCGCTTCCAGCCGTGAACACAGAGGCACACATGCAGACCCCGGCCAGAAACAAACACATGGCCACAGTCACATTACCCTGGTTTCCCACTGAAGCTAAGCAGGGTTGAGCCTGGACAGTACCTGGATGGAGACCTCCTGGGAAAACCAGGCTGCTGCTGCTGGAAGAGGTGTTAGTGAGGCCAGCAGGGGGCGCTTCTCACCCTGTGGCCTGTGTGGGTCCTATAATGACCAGTATAGTGACAGGGACACTAATGTAACAAGAACCGTCAGGTGAGACGTTAAACCAAGGTCCTGACTGGTTATTAAAAATCCCATGGCACTTCTCAAAAAATAGTAAACTCTTAGAAGAAATGGCTCTATAGAGAATATTAAAGGGTTCTTACAGATGATATATATATATATATAGCCTTTTAGGGGTTCCATCATGTGATCATTTTATGGATTTAGTTTTAAATAATTAATTCCGTTATATTTTAATGAAGTGTTATGAGTTAAACAGCTCGTAAACATTTTTATCACTAGAAAACGTAAAAAACCTGTTAAACATGAAAGTATATGCAATCATTTAAGACATTTCTCCTTATATAGAACCTTTTTGGCATGAAGAGTTCTTTAAAATTGAGTCAAGAACCCTAGTGTTCTATATAGAACCCCATATTTATCACTTAAGAGTGTGACAAAATGTAACCCAGAGTTCTAATCAAAAATACTCACTAAAAAAAGTTGGGTTAAAAATAACCCAACAAGTAACCCAACTATGGGTTAACATAGCACCTTCCCAACTGTGGGTTATTTTTAACCCGATGGTTGGGTTAAAAGCCAGTTGGGTTATTAATAAAAATGACCCAACATTTTTGGTAAATAACCCAACATAGTGACCCATATGTCCCATATATAACCCCACGGTTGGGTTAATAAAATAACCCAACGTTTTTTACTGTGTACACATCTAAATTCTATCAATTCATGTTTTTTTTATTCCATTTAGTGAGCCAATAGGTTATGATGAACAATGAAGAGTTTTGAAATGGAATTAGTAAATATCATATTTATCATATAATATCATATTCTTTTTTCCCCTTGAGCTGAACTATACAAACAAATGGGGGCAGTCGTGGCCTAATGGATAGAGAGTCGGACTTGTAACCCAAAGGTCATGGGTTCGAGTCTCAGGTCCGGCAGGGATTGTCGGTGAGGGGAGTGAATGTCCAGCGCTCTCCCCACCCTCAATACCACGACTGAGGTGAGACCCTTGAGCAAGGCACCGTACCCCCAACTGCTCCCCGGGCGCCGCAGCAATGGCTGCCCACTGCTCCGGGTGTGTGTTCACGGTGTGTGTGTTCACTGCTGTGTGTGTGCACTTGGATGGGTTAAATGCAGAGCACAAATTCCGAGTATGGGTCACCATACTTGGCCACATGTCACTTCACTTCACTTCACTTCACTTCAAACAAACGCGTACATGGGCCTATACATAGGCCTGCATACATGCATACAGTCAGCTATCAACCACTAGAAATAATTTGTTCGTGTTGTACAAGCTTCTGTTAAGGTCTTTATGTGTATAGGATGCCAAATCAGTCCAACAATTAACAACACAATTTTGGCAGATTTAATAAAGATTTTCAAAAATACATTCGTTACCAAATGTGTCATTTTATACATTTATGGTCTAATAAAAATAAAATGCTATTAAATCAAGTTCGTCTTCTTCCCACTCCTTTTCGAGCTATAATAATAAACAAACTGTGAACATGTCTGAAATATATTTATAGATACTGTTATTCCGATTGTTTCTTTTGTTTGTTTTTTCTACCCAGTGTGGGTATAATGTATAATATTGTACAATATATTTATTTTTCTGTGTACAATATTTTTATTTCTATGGCTCGAAATAAAGTAATCAAATCAAATCTCAAATCATATACATCTATGTCACATATACATCTACATGTAAGTCTAATAAAGTCTTTTTTGTGATTTGTGGGGCACATGCGCATTAAAAGATTCAGGTGAAGGCGATATCAAAATCAAACACAAGATGGCGCGCTAGTATAATCTACCGTCACAGGTACACCTGCTACATCTGAACCCGTGGATTACGTCAGGACGTACGGGATGTAATCATATCTTTTTTAACCGTTTAAAAATAATGGCACACAAGATTAGGACCTATAAATTATCTGGCAAATTTTTAAAAAGCTAGGCAAATATGGCAAATTTTTAAATTATTATTTAAAGTGTGAAATTATGATTTTTGCTATAGTAGTCGTAGTAGTAGAAATAATAATAATGATCATAATAATAATAATAATAACATGAGGTGGTGTATCTGTGTGCTTCCGTATTTACACACCCACAACGGCGATACGTGTTGCCATATTTTCAAAGCCACCCTATATGTTTGTGTATAAAATATAAGGTCAATGAACCTCAGTGCACGCCTGCGGAGGTATAGTAATGCATTAAACAATGAAATACTGAATGTAGATAAGATATGTTAGATTTTACGTACATTAAACCATTGTTTTGTCAAGACATGGCCATCCGTGCCAGCAGAAAGCCTGAAAATATTTAGCTAGAAATGTGTTTGTTTATTTCGCGCACTTGTCGTGCAGCACCTTGTCCTCACAGGGGGAGTTTTTTCAGCGGATCTGGCGCCCTGCCGTCGGTCGGTCAGTCAGTCAGTCAGGCAGCTGCTGTTCTTCACACATACACACAGAGAGACACACAGGTCTGAATGGTGAAAGGAAGGTAAAACCGGCTACAAAATCGCCTTTTACAGCGGAATGTTCACTCGAAGGGGTTATGGAGACGTCAAGAAATCTACACAGAAAGTTCTGGACCCAAAGAAGGATGTTTTCACGCGTCTGAAGCATCTTCGCGCGCTGTTAGGTGAGTCTGACAGGACTGAAACATTCAGAGGCATATTCCCTACACCACGAATTTATCCTTAGAAAACCTGCGGGTTCTGGGGTTTAAATGCCACGGAGATATTCAGATGGGCGTTTGAATGTGAAACGGGCTGTAATGTGCGTGTTACTCCATTTGTGATCGATAATGTATGGATTGAATGATTAGCGTTAGCTAGCTTGTTGTGCTACATCAACAACAGACCTGACAGCCTGTTTCTTGTGAATATATAGGCTACCATATATATAAACAACAGACATGACATACATACATACATGTGTGAAAATATATACATACAGAAAATATAAACAACAGACATAACACTCTTATACTCTTCAGTGGTATACATGTAATATGTATATATAATATAATGTATATCAGACATTATGGATGTGTGTGAATATGTAAACAACAGACCTGACAGCCTGTTATGTGAGAATATTTAAAAAATGTAAACAACAGACATGACACACTGTGACATGACACCTTTATTCAAATAGATTTTGTAAGCATATAGTATAGTTGTGCTTGCAGTCAATTTATTATTTTTTTATTATCTATAAATTATTTGTGATAACACAGTGAAACATGCCAAATTGTGTAGACATAATTTTTGGCCAGGCTATCATAATAAATTATGAACGTATGCAAAAACAGGAGAGAACCAACGAATTATGAATTACTGATTATGTTGTCAATGAATGCTTTTTCCTGTGAGCTTTTTGTTTTTCTATGCATTTCATGTTTTGCATAGTAAAGTAAAACCTGTAGCTGTAGTTGTAGTGCTTTATTTACCAAATAATTTTGTCAGATAAATACCTTAACCGAGTTTTAGTGTTTTGTTCTTCCCTAATATTAAAAAAAAAAACATCTTCCTCAAATTTTAATGGTTTAATTGAACTTGTAGGGTCATTAATAACAAATTTCCCCTTCGGACAAAACAAACAATAGACATGACAACCAGTGTATGTGTGAATATAAAACAATGCAAGAGGAGTTGTGAATTTTGGAGATGTTGAGAATCGTGATTTTTTTGTTAGTTTGTTTGTTTGCTTGTTTAATTTTTAATAGACAACTAAACAAAATACCATGCAATTTACTAGAGGTTCTGACAAAATATTAATTGCTGCAGGCAATAAAAAAATAAAAAAAATTAATTAATTTTAATTATTTAAAAAAATCAGTTTAAATGAATGATTCAATGACTCACTCATAAAGACTTCAGGCTTGTTCGAGATGCATCGACGCTGCGCAGACCGATCGGCATGTGACATCAAAGTACCGCAAGAGCGATTGGAGAGCAGATGACTCCTTATGCTTTTGAATTGGTGGTGGATGAGGAGAGACCCCCGATATGATTGTAAAGCGCTTTGGGTGTACAGTAGTACATTGGAAAGCGCTATATAAATGCCTCATTCATTCATTCATTCATTCAATTGCTCTCGCGGTAGGGCTGGGCGATATATAAAAAAACTTGATATCTCGGTATTGTCAATTTTTACGATATTCGATATGTATCTCATTATGTTTGCATTTGATTTTAAATAATAATAAAAAAACCTTTTTCTTTGCCCCCATTAAAAAAACAATTTAGATAGAACAGCTATTGTTACAAAGTAAATACAAAATGTTTAGCGCAAATTTAAGCAGTTAAAAGCTCCTTCGCAAGCCTGAATTCTCAAACTGTTCTCTGGACCTCAGGGTTTCATGCACCCACAACCTCTTCTTCCTTGCTGCTCTCTTTCTTCTTCTTACTAGCAGGGCTAGTGCTATTCCTCACTTCTTAGCACGGGACATATTTTGCTTCTGACCGAAAGGTGGAACAACAATCAAGCAGCAAGGAAGAAGAGGCTGTGGGTGCATTAAACCCTCAGGAGCTCCGTTTCTATTGGGCGTGCGGGTAATCGTCACAGAGCTATTTTGAACTTTGACCACAGCGTGCGTAGCCATGCACTTTGGTCAACGCAGCAACAAACATTCAACACGTGGTGCAAACCATTGAAATAAATGGGTTTCATAGCGCAGCGTTTTCCGCGTCCTGTGTGAAACGGCCTTAAGGGGACGTAATATTAGACGTTCAGTGCATTCTTTTGGGAAAGTATGTTTGAATTTGAAATATTCGATATTCACAATATTTTCAAATTTTACATCGTCATCAAAATTATTGCGATATTATCGCTAATATTCGATATATCGCCCAGCCCTATCTCGCGGTACTTTGATGTAATATGCCTATCAGTCTGCGTGGCGCCAATGCATCTCGAACGAGCCTTTCACTTGTTTCATTACTAGATGAATCAGCATTTTTGAATGAATCTCTTGAATGAATGATTCGATGACAAATACATTTTTTAACAGTCACTTGTCACCACCTACTGGTGTAACGACATAATTGATACAATCTTTATTTGAAGCACCAAGTTACTTTCAAAAGGTGATTTACTCTATTTTGATAATTACTGTAGACATTAGTGTTTATATCCAAACTATAAACTTTTTCCCAGTACTGTGGTAATTTGAATTATTGTGAGACAGAAATAATGATACTGTGTGGTTAAAAAGTTTCATACCTATACATTACAGCTGCTCTCTCTGGCTGAGCGGCAGCGCCAATGAAGATTTGAATGTTTGCTGAAAGGTTTAATAGATATAGCCAAATCGTTGTTATTTAGGAATAAGATCACATGGATGTTTGAATCGAGATCACAAACTTTAATTGATTAACTGTGCAGCAGTGTATCAAACACAAATATTTTTGTGTTTAAAATAAGTGAACTAATCAGTGCTCAGTCGGGGCATTTGTATGTGTGTTAATTTTATTGCGTGTCAGTTTCTGTGATCATGTGTGCTGAGCTCATCTGATCATAAGAGAAACAGTTGTAGTGTAACAACATGATTTAATCTGATGAGCAGTCAGCATTTTTCACAGTTTGTCATCTGTGATGACTGATTCAGAACCTGCCTACGATGTCCAAAAATGCAGTCTAGTTTGCAGCTCACTGGGTTTTGAGAAACATGAAATCTGTGTTCTTGTGCTTTGTTTCACCTTTTAAAATTTACTGAGCATTCTAACTGCAAGCTGTTTTTATATGAATAGTTTATCAGTGCTTTTCCTGCTGACTCATTTCTGGTTCAGTGTCAAGGCAAGTAAGTAGAGGTCAGAGGTTAGAGGATGCTGTCTGTGACTTCCCAGTGTGTTTTTGTGGTCGGTGTATTCGGAGCTAGATATATCCTATCTGTTTTGCCATCAGCTGTTATTAGGATCATATACTCTCACCCAGCTGCAGTGTGACATTGTCCAGTGTTTTCATTAAAGGAAGAACTTCCTCTCACATGCTGCTTCCTGTGTGGACAGGAAGTGAGGTTGAGTGATAGCGTTACAGAGAAGGGCCATTAGTGGCCTTGTTTTTTCTTTTTTTCTGATGTTTAATTCTCTGTGCAGTTATTTATTTGTTTAGTTGCTACTTGAATTATTGAATAATATGATTTGATCATGTGTTGAATAATGGTAAATTTCAGGCCTAGTTAATGAGTCACATACAGACAAAACTGCCCAAGCAAAACCTTCACCAGTGTCCTTTTGCCTACTAAAGGAGCTGGTGTTTTGATGCTGTTGGCCAAATCACTGGTGCCTGGAAAAAACAATAATGTTTGCAATAATAATGTAGCTTTGCGCAACATTAAATGACTCAAATATTAGCTAAAGTTAAAGGTAAAAGGTGTCATTTCTGCACCCATAGCAACAACATTTTAAAAATAATATGATTAAAAAATAAGTGCATCCATTGTTTGGAAATAATTAATATTTAAACTTTTTGACAGCTACATTTTTCATATTCAGCTAACCAATTATTATTATTATTTTTTTTATTATTAGTCGACTAGTGTTTACCAGACATGAGAGTCCTGCACAGGTCCTTAAGTACTTAACAGAACAACCGACCTGTTATCCAACAGCAGTTATCCAAATTTAATTCTGTACCCGACCCGTTTGACATAAAGAGCGCGACCTGAACCGCACCCGCATTAAATCTACATCAGGTAGACAAAAATTATTTATTTTGTTATGTAACAAGCATTAAAACCAACATTAGGCATTCTGAGTTGATGCTTTTATAAAAATAGACACGCAGCCCAACATGGTAATAATTAACAGAAAAAAAAGATGAAAACGTGTATCCGTCGAGTCAACAATACAAATTGTTTGCCTCCATCATGTGAACAATCTGCACATACAGGGTATTTTGAACAAATGTGCATAAATCACACCATAGGCTAAACTGACGCTTAGAGGTCTCCATAAATGAAAAGAACGTATAGCCAAATATGAGCCTATATTGTCATATAATATCAGGGATATTTTAGCAGATTCACTCTTCGATACCAAGTTGATACTGAATTTTAACAATATGATGCTTTGAGCGCTGTTGAGCGGATCGAAAACACCTCTGATTGGCCATTGTGTTCACGCGCTCATCAGATATGTCTGTGATTGGCTACAATGATAATGTAATATTATTCCACCCGTTACATCAAATATTAGCAGCCTGACAATCCATATGCATTCTTTACTCTTATATACTGTGTAGACTATACAATTAGGGCTTTACAATCAATCAAACTGTAAAAGGTTAAATGTTTATATGTGAGTAAAAGCCTAAATGAAATCTGCTCATCATTAAAAACAATCGAGTCTCTTCAGAATATTTGGAATAAACCACTCAAATCATATGGATTAGTTTTATGTTTTTTTAATGAACTTTTTGAAGCGTTAAAGTGTCAGTTGCGTAGCTGTCAATGGAGGGTCAGAAAGCTCTCAGATTTCATCAAAAAGATCTTCATTTGTGTTCCGAAGATGAACGAAAGTCTTAAGGGTTTGGAACAATATGAGGGTGAATAATTAATGACAGAATTTTAATTTTTGGGTGAACTAATCCTTTAATCATGTTGCCTGCGTTCACTCCAACTGATTTATTGAAATCAAAACCTGGTCAATGATAGGTGAGCGTAAGTGTTAATAGGCTAATATGTTAATGTTTTAACCTGTTATTTACTTAATCTACTTAATGTGTTATTTAATTAATCATTAATAGCATTAATAACAAACTCATTTAATTTATTCTTTCCAACACAGTTAAATACATTTGTTTAATGAAAAGTTAATTAGTTCCAGTAGTTTTACTGTTGTACTGAAAAGGTATATTTTGAGCAGTGGTAATGTTGTGGCTGTGGGTTGGAGCTGGAGAGCTGCTGTGTGTGCATTCACTGGTCATGTGTGGTTGAGCATGGTTGAGTCTGGTAATTACAGCAGCACCTGATCACACACAGCCTTCCTTTACTCCCTCCACCAACCCCCATGGCCACCATGACTGTGACAGGACAACGGTCAACACCACAGTCCAGGTCACAGCGATGACCCATTCCACTGGCTCATCTCTAATCAGCTGTGGAAGGGGAAAAATCATTTTGCTTCTATTGCATGGGTGAATATTATGCATGCATTATGCTGTTTCTTCAGATAGAGTCAATTAAATTAATGTATAACCACCCTAGTAATATTATTCCACTGTTAGGTCTGCAAACTAAACCTTTGCCATTTTCTTTCTCTATGCACATTATAACAGGTAAAGAAAGGCCCTCAAAATGGTGATGCATGTTACTGATTAATCTTAAATGTGGTACTGAAGCTAAACACAGCTGTAGAGTTATGCTTGTGGCTTATATGTTTAATTTGTTTGAGCTTAATGCTGCATTAGGGGCTGTTCACACAGGACATGATGTGGAACGCAGCAAAATGAAACAATGCAGGAATCTTGAGACGTGTTTCTCAAAGATGAACTCCTTTTCAACACCTTATAATGCAGGTGCATTGTGTGAAACACTGAAATATTGTCCAATGTGATGCATGAGTACACAGACCAACAATTGAAAATAGTGCAGATAGAATATAAGAGTGTAAACTGCTCCTTACTACACATTATTATGAGATTCATAAAATTTTGCCACTCTTTAATGTGGCGTGACAGATCACTGCAGCGCCTCAGTTAAAGAGAAGCGGCAGCACGGAGCGCATGTGAACATCCTCTCCTCCGCTTTAATACCAGTTACAGCGCAAAATAAACATGAATAAACATCTGAAGGTATGTTAAAAGATACAGTACAACTTACCGAAATCCGTATCATGTCTCGTGTAATAGCTCACAAAGACATTGTAAACAATGTCACGTAACGTCACATTTACTTCAGAAAAACTATATTCTCTGACCATAAACTCATTAGTCAGCTAGAAAAATTAACTATAGAGAGCAGCATTCTGATAAATATATGCACCGTTACATATTCATTATAATTTTTAATGTTCTTCAAAATTTAATGCATGTTTGAATAAATCAGTTATGACAGCCACGATTTAAATGTTTATATTTCAAAAAACGAATTGGAGTAGAAATATGATTATGTAATTCTAAACTTTATTTATTGTAAAAAAACTGAGTGTAATTGAGTGTAATTTAAGTGTTTTCGTATATAAATAAGTTAATTTTAACCTTCAATATTATAGTAATGTAGTATGTGTAGTTTACAGCATTAGTTGAGAGATTTTTTTCCTCTAGAAAATTTGCCATGTACTAGGGCTGGGCGATATATCGCATGCGATTGTCACGCGCATTTCGTCAGTAAAGCCGGTTCCCTGATTACCGCTAAATCGCCATCACCTGCTTTCAAATGGAGCGGCATTTAATAGACAGAACCGTAGATCACTGACAAGCGACGCAATATCGCGTTCATTATCGCAGATGAATCGCCTTCGATAATGAACGCGATATTGCGTAGCTTGTCAGTGATCTACGGTTCTGTCTATTAAATGGCGCTCCATTTGAAAGCAGGTGATGGCGATTTAGCCCTACCATGTACTGTATCTGATATTCTACATCCAAAATAATCAAAATCGAATCGAAATCGGAATCGAATTGCAAGCATGTGAATAGAAATCGAATCGAATCGTGAAAATTGTGTCAATACCCAGCCCTACCGGTAAATAAAGCAAAATGTTTACAAACATTATAAACACTACAAATATGGCTGTAGACTATTTTAGTTCCCCTCACTCAACAATGAATCAGAACAGAACAAGTATAAGTAAAAGTAAAAAATAAAAGTAGCTATATAAACTTCAAGGAAAAACAAATTCATTAAAAGCGAAACTGAAACAGAAAATGTCGTTCGGCTCACGTATCCTACCTCTCTCATTCGGCACGAATCCAAATGTTTCCATATATGCAACGTATTTGTGTGCTAAACTATTATACTTGCATTTTGGCTGGTATTGGTAATGTGACAACCCTACTGCACAATAATGAAATGTCCTACATTATCTTCATCTTTTGTCTTGGGATTTTGTCAAATATTAATAAATGTGATTAATTGTGATGGAAAATATGGTGGATCCAGTTATATAAGGATAGTTATGCACTTCTTTCACTTGTTACCAGGAAGCTGATTGTAATCTATTTACATGAGTCCTGCATTTACATGTGGGTTTGAATGATGCAAATCATCGTCTGGCCTCCGTCCCAATAGGAGTCCCTGCAAACCTTGGACGATTTGGTTAAGGACAGAGCTGCACACAAATCCATCCATCAGTCTCAAGGCCTTGAATGTCACTACAAAGCATGGTCTGATTAACATTTTTAAAGTGCAAGTTTGTCTTCTATTGTAGCGCCTCACTGAAATTCTGGCAGCTGTGCTTTAAATGAAATCTAATTAATTACGCTATCACCTGGTGGTGACCTTTTTCTTTTTTTTTACTGTTAAATTCTTGAAAAGACTTAGACTATTGGCATGAAGTTCAGGTGGGAAGAGTACATCGGACTGACATGTAAAATGACTAACTACTGTTAGCTTAGTAGTTGTATGTTATTGTAGTACAGTGCATGCATAATAATGCAAGTTGATTTTCTGATCATATTTTTTTTCCAGTCACATTTTACCAATTCCAAACCACATCAATCTAAATAACTACTATTAATTTTGTTTTTAATCATTTATAAGTGATATATAATTGTTCATGAAGGTTAGAAATGGAAAACGCCTTCATTGTGTCACACTGGAAACCAGTAAACATCATGCTCATGCTGCTCCAGTGGTTTGCTCAAAAACAAGAGAAATACATCCGTTATATTTTGCATGTTTGTGTGAGACAGAGATTGTGCATAAGCACTTAAACTAATTTTCAGTTTGTTTTTCCTAATGACTTTGAAAAACAGGCATCCTACTATTCATACATGTTTGTATTTTTTAAAACAAACCAGCGAACATCTGAATTACAGTCTCATATGAATCTGTGAAGTTTCATTTAGTTGACAGTAATTCACCCTTTAGTGGCTGTTATGTCCTGCTATCTTCACACATTTGATGCCACTAGCCTCGCAACTTTGGCACGTTTAGTGGCCTTGTAAATACTCCTTTGTTTTCTGGCTGACCCGTAAAATTTCTGCACCCAAACTCCCCGGAAATTGCATCTTAGCCAGCCATTTAGAATGTTGCTTGCCATTTTTGTATATGCACCAAGTGGGTGGTTAACGGACAGTGAGAAGTCTGTAAACAGAGTCTAAGACCATGCCCATTAATCCTCCTCATATCAAATGTTCTGCTGTTATATTTGGAAGTATTTGTAGTGATATTGAAGTTGACAAACCTCATATCACAGTACATTGCCATTCTGTTGTGAAAGGGGATGCTATACAGGTTTGGTGACTTCAGAAGACATTAGGAGTGCCGCGCACCTGCTGTTACCACTGTGATGGTAACTGTGATCATAATGAGTTGATTTTAGGGAATTGGAATGCAGGAGGAATAGAGGGAGTGGCATAGTGCGCCTCTCCTGTTCCTGCTCAGCAGGCTGTGGTGCCACTCCTGTCCAATTTTACACACATAGATAGTGCTCAGCTTAATTTACCGGTATAATAGAGCGCATTAGTGCCCACCCACTTTTTCAGAGCCAAACCAACCAGTTACGAGGTGAATCACAGCATTAAAAACTTTTGAAGCAAAAAAGTATTTGAAAATTGGACAAGAAAAAAAAATGGTACGAGACTTAAGGCCAGATTTACTAATTGCTTGTGCCAGCGTAAACCTTCTGTTGGCATTAAATAAATGACTGTCATGATTTACTAATGAAGTGAAAAATTAACAATGAAAAGGTGTGGACACAGTTATTTTTGTGGCTGAAGTTATATGCTTCTGTAGGAGTTTCCATTTCAGACACAAAATTTATGGGAGAGTATTTAAATAACGTGATTTACTAAGGTTTGCGGTAGTCAATTTACTGGTATTTGTGGCATTATTTAAAAGGGTGGTTCATTGCGATTTCACTTTTTTAACTTTAGTTAGTGTGTAATGTTGCTGTTTGAGCATGAACAATGTCTGCAAAGTTAGGATGCTCAAAGCAAAAGGAGATATTTTCTTTAAAGAATTCTGTTTAAAGACTACAACAAACGGCTGGTAGGGTCTACAACGAGCTTTTTTCCGGGTTGGTGGCATCACTAACCCTACAATTTACATAAACCCTGCCCCCAAGAACACGCAACAAAGGGCTTGAATCCCTTCATCATTGTCCGACTCTGCTGCTAAAACAAGCTGCTAAAACACTGCCCTTTTCGTAGGAGCAGCAGCTCATTTGCATTTAAAGGGACACACACAAAAACTGAGCGTTTTTGCTAACCCTTAAAAAAGTGATACATTTAACATGCCTTAAAAATGTGGGGGGTATTTTGAGCTCAAACTTCACATACACACTCTGGGGACATCAGAGAGTTATTTTACATCTTGTAAAAGTGGCATTATATGACCCCTTTAATGCCCAAAAAAGCTTGCCTTAACCTGTCTTGTGTTTGACATGCTACGCTAATTTGCATNGTTATTGCAATACAGTACATAACACAAATGCAGTAGCATGTCATAAAAGCAAGATGACAACATGACAAATTATAACCGTAATTAAACTAAACTATACCTGTTCTATCTTCATGCAGCATATATTCTCTGGCTCTGTAAGCATTTTACAACAGTTCCCACATGAGCAATTTATAGATTATCATGACAGAATATGCTAATCAAGATAGTTAGGTAGACTTTAAGATAGTTAACTCCACATCAGCTACATAAATTCATCAACTAACCGTTCAGAAACATCCTGTTGCATTCTACATGTTGTCACTTCTTCTTGAATCCCTTCATCATTGTCCGACTCCGCTGCTAAAACAAGCTCTTGAAACACTGCCCTTTTCGTAGGAGCAGAAGCTCATTTGCATTTAAAGGGACACAAACAAAAACTGAGCATTTTTGCTAACCCTTAAAAAAGTGATACATTTAACATGCCTTAAAAATGTGGGGGGTATTTTGAGCTCAAACTTCACATACACACTCTGGGGACATCAGAGAGTTATTTTACATCTTGTAAAAGTGGCATTATATGACCCCTTTAATGCCCAAAAAAGCTTGCCTTAACCTGTCTTGTGTTTGACATGCTACGCTAATTTGCATTGGTCAAAGCTGGCTGTGTCTGTGTTCTTTTAATTTGAGCATTGTCAGTTGATCACCTGCTGAAATTTCCACTCCCATCAGTGTTTTTATGGAATTGCAGTCTTGTGCTTGTACTGTTTAGTAAATCTGGCCCTTAAATGGCTTTAGTGAGAAAAATCCAACTTCGGCATTGAGCATTGAGCGAATGACAATCAACCTAAAAATGGTGGTGAAATATAAAACTGCTTATTTAAAGCTGTTGATTATATCTATAGAAACAATATTGCAAAATATGCATATTTCGTATTTTGAGTGCACAGCATTGGACTCTATGATTGGTGGAATTTTCTGTACAGCATCATGGGTAATGTAGTTTTTCACCATTAAATCCACTGTTAATCACGATTGTTTTAAAAATAATTCTTCAACAAAAGTATATAACATCAATTAACAGCCCAACAGGTCTTAAAAGGTTTGTAAGCTAACACTGAAAATCAATTTCCCTATGGAAAAAATGAACAGTATGGAGAAAATGAATAGAGATTTTACTTCTGAGACCAGACTGTTGTGCTCTATAGTGGCTGTTGTCGTCTATGAGGCTTCAATGCAAGCAAGACTATGGGCCCTATCATACACCCGGCACAATGCGGCGCCAGGCGCGAATCAAGTGTTTTTAGCTAGTTTCAGCCCGACACAGTTATCATTTTCACGTCCTGTGCCACGGTGTGCCCATTTGTGCGCCCATGGGCATGCTGGTCTGAAAACGAGGTGTGTTCAGACGCATTGTTGGCGCGTTACTATTTTGAGAAAAGAGTAATATGCGCACATCCCAACTAAACTAAGGGCAGGTGCTCGATCATCAGAGTCACTATAGGATAAACAAACAAAAAACGGCACACTGCCACTGCTGCTCTCAAAATTTATTAAAAAGACAACGTTTCGACCAAGGAGGTCTTCGTCAGGTCAAGCAAACAGTAAATAGTGAAAAAATGGCAATTACTTATTTTCTCAACATAGTCAGTAACACCTGATACAATTAATTTCATCAACATGATCAATCACACCTGTTACAAGTTATCATACTCGTCACCCAATAATCCAAACAACACTGGTAACAAATGAAATCATATACAATCATATAAAAAAGCAAAAAAAAAAAAAGCATTACTATTTTGAGGCAACTGAAATAGACTGCTCCATTGACCAACTGAAACCTGGTCTAAAATCAATGGCGCAATACTTGTTTTGTTATTTAAAGAGCGCATTAGTAATATACGCCTATATGCGGGTGCACAGCGCACATACATTCTGCTTATTATACACACAGGGAAGTGCAGCAGCACACAAACATGCCAAATATTAAAAATAAAAGGATTACAAGGTAAAAGATTATTATTGTGTGCATACAGATAAGGCTTTTCCCGTAGATGATCTGCTCTCGCGCTTTAACCTCGCGAAGATCTGTTTCCTCACTATAGACGCGTTCAGTTATTCCGCTTGCAAATTCCGCCTTGTAAATAGCAAATACACCATGGTGCGAGCGCAACTGGCTTTTAAAGGGAATGGGAGATGAGACTCTGGTTGGTTTATTGCGCGTTATGCCCAAAACACACCCATTACTCATTAAGAGAATAGGGACAACCCTTTTAGACCATGCGCTGGCGCACCCACCATTTTTCCCATCCTTAAACTAGCAAAAGTAGATTCGGACACGCCCTAAGTGCACTTGCGCTGTCCGCTTTAGACCATGTGCTTAGATCGTTAAAATAGGGCCCTCTGTCAACTAGCATTAAGATTCCCTCAGTCAGGAACAATGGATTTCACTGGTTCCAAAAATGTCACTTGAAAGCAGTAACTTGCAAACTGAGTCCTTTGGTGGAACAGAGATGCCTGACTTTTTGAAATGCAACATTTCTTTGGTGTTTTGTTTCACCTTCTTCTCTTTGCTCTGGGTAGACCTAGCACTCAAAGTAGGAATATCAAAAGTACCATTACTTTGGTACTAACTTGATACTAAAGGAGTGGTAGTGCTTGCAGATTGTAATACAAACCTTATTTTCATTCAGGAAGATTTCCCTCAGGAGGTTTTCTCTCAGAACAGAACATAAAATGACCGTTAACAAATGTATCCAGTTTTAACCGGTTTGGCACAGACTACCCAACTTTGGGCTACTCTGACCCAGCACTGGGTGTGTGAGGGAGTTCATAAATTATATTGACAGTAAAAATGACCCAGCAGCTGAGTTACAGAAAAACACCTGGTTAAAAATAGTAAAAAAAAAAAAATATATATAAAAAAAATCACCCAACAGGCTGAACCCAGCATTTGGTTTTAAAACAAATTAACCAGCATACATAAATTTGCAAGTTTAAGCTTATTTGTATTAGTATTGTTTGAGTGATTTACGCTTAACCTTTAAACTGGTACCAGCGCACCACAGCTCTGAAACACAGCAACTTCATAAATGTGGCTCCTAAAAAAGCACTGTGATGACCAATGCAGTGTATGTTTCTCAGACATTTCCTTTCTGGAAAATTATTATTATTAACAAAGTGAAAGTACAGTGCCCTTTGATTTAATTTTGCAAATATGACTGGTTGAAAATTATGTTTTAGAAATGATGCACACCTCATTTGATGTGGATGACAATTATTAAAAGATTAAAAAATGATATTATAGCACTAAACAACAGCAAAATATAGGCCTACATAGTATAAAAGTTTTTGTTTCTTTGCTTAAAACTTCATTTTTCCAAAGTATGGTTGACATTTCCGTTGAAATTGCATAACTGTAAAATGTTTAAGTATATATTTTTTTAACGTAGCGACAAGCCTAACTGAAAGTGTTAGTTAGGAACGTCTTGAATATGGCAAGAAAATAGAATTTTTTTTATTTCATTGCTATTACAGATATTGCCTGTTGTGAGTTATTATCTGTAATGACTTTGAAAGTAGAAACAAAACAGGCATTGGAGTATTTTTATTTTTTATTTATGCTTTACTGATGGCTTCAGTCAATTGCTTCAATTTATCCCTCAAATTACTTTCGCCTGCTCTTGGTCGTATTATTAACCAACACTAAAATGTTCTACAAAATTTGAACAAAAGCCTGTTCATCATATAAAACATTATGTCTCTTCAGAAGTCTTTGATGAAATCATTTGATTCATGTGGATTACTTTTACAATGTAATCGGGCGATGGAGAGAATGTTAAAACTATCTTCATTTGTGTTTTGAAGATCAAAATTGTTATGCATTTGGAATGACATGAGAGTGAGTAAATGATGACAGTTTTTGATTGAACTATTGCTTTCACAAAACATGTTCTGCGGCAATGGCTGAATACTTGTGATTGGGTCAGCTGTGACGGATGTTAGTAGCTGTAAACCGGGCTCGTCATTTCATTGAAATATATGAATGTGTCTCAGAAAAGAGTCTGTGAGTGTTGGGAGTGGAAGTTAAATGTCTGGGGCCTCATTTATAAAGCGTGCGTACGCACAAAACAGGGCTGGAAACGTGCGTACGCCACTTCTGACGCATAAGTTGTGATTTATAAAAACAAACTTGACGGGAAAATTTGCGCACCTCCACGCAAACTCTGACCCATGCATACGAACAGTTTGGCGACACCGATGGCGAGCTGAGGGGACTGACGGCAGATGAAGGAAAACCACTTTAAATCCTCATTATGAGTCATAATTATAAATACAATGTATGATCACAATAACAGTTTAAATAATAATAATAATAAAAAGATTTAAACTCACGTGGAAGCACGTTTTCATTTTGATATACACATTTACATTACTATTACACTTTCACTAATGGCGATAAGCACTGAAATTACACGCAGTCATTACAGAGAAGTTAAACAAAAATGATATGAATTTAGATAGTAGATGTGCTACTTTTCCTGTGACACGCTGCTTTAAGGACAGCGAGGAGTGATAGGCGCACAATCTTTAAACTAAACTGCAGATGTTATAACAAAATATTTTAGCGAGAACGACGATCAATGCACACTTAACTTGGATATTTTGGAAGACACTGTTGGATTCGGTGGTCGAGTTGTCCAGTTTGAATAGTTCCAATGATAATATCTTACTGTATAACCGCAGCTACAGGAGGTGTTGATGACGTGTGAAGGATCTTCAAACAATTACCACTGTATTTGAAGGATATAATTTGAGGAAAACGGTAAGATTTGCATGTTTTCTTTTTACTTTGTCAGTGACAGTGTATTTACACTGCAATAAATAAGTAGGCCGATCTGTTTCCACTAAAAGTAGCCTATAAACTTCCTAAAAGATATGTTCACCTTATCAGCAAAACTGCATAAATTTGATTCGAATTGTTTAAAACAATTAAAAAACTATTAGGCCAGTGGAAATGTATGAATCAACTATATTCTAAAATCTTATTTATTTATTATTAATCTTAATTTTGTTTTTATGTATTTTTTGATATATTCATTCTAAAACATAAAGAGGATATTGGATGATTTATAGTCCATATCTAATATTTTCCAATGTCTTGTACCTTTGACGGTGTTAACCATGGTGTCACGTGGATGGTAACGTGTATGGAAATGATATGCAGATGAGGTTATGCATAGTAAAACTAGGCATCATAAGCTCCATATATGGTGGTTTCGGGGAGGAGACAGGGTGGAGATGCACGCACGCACAATCTTCCACTGACTGGGATTTATAAAGGGATTTGTGCGCAGGATCTGGCGTACGCATGGTTTTATAAATCTGAATTTTTTTGTGCGTACGCATAATTTAGCTTTTGCGCATACCTACACTTTTAGGATGAAATCTACGCAAAGTTTTATAAATGAGACCCCTGGTGATTACAAACCCTGCCAGTTAAAAACACATGCAAGGCAGCATGTGACCAACTCTACTGTTGTTTGACTTTTCTACAAGGTCAGCGGGACCTTGAAACGAGACGTTTTCCTCAGCAGGGAGATTTCCTTCTTTTGTCAGGCTGTAGTTACTCATGAACAGCAAACAAACAGGCCTGTTATATTAAAAAGTTATTGCTTCGAAGTCTGTGTATGTTAACAGGCTTTTTCTATTGAGCTTATTCATGTTACAGGGCTCTTTTCTTCACCTCCTCTGTCAGACAGGTGAAGCTTTCTGAAGGCCACACTTGTCAGTCACAGCTTTACATGTTTTCAGACGCTTTCAGCAGCTCTGTTGTGCATGCAGGAGTTTGAAGAATGGCCTCTAGCTGGCATTGTGATGAAAGCTGTCTGTCCCACTGAGGATGAAGAATTGATTATTTGCCTCCTGAAAGTTGATGTAGTTCCAAGAATCTATCAGCACTCAGCGCGGCTGCTGCTCACTGTATTAGAGCGCTGTAAAAGCCCCAGAGTTCACCATATCTTTATTGCCCTCTGCGTTCATATTTGTTTAGTTCCAGCTGACAGGCATGGATTTGTTATTAACCCCTGTCACAGTGTGGTCAAAAGCTGCTGCCTCTGTCGGTTTCTCAATTTACTTAATAGTCTGCTGCAGAAAGACGCCCGCTCCTGACTGCCATAGAGCCAGTGCACATTTGTGCTTTAATGTTGTCATTTCCTGCTGCTCTATTGTATGTAGTAGACGTGTAGTAAATAGATGTGTGCGAACTGTAAAATGTGGGAATAAGTCTCTGTGGTGTGACAAACATCTTAATTATCATTTGACAAGGACTTAAATTTAAGGATGGAAAAACAGGAATCACAGGAATTTTCTCCGCCCCTTTCTTACAATCGACTGCAAGTTCGCATTCAGACCTGCCTCCATCTAATCAACAACTAATTAATAGCACCAAGTCCCTGCCCTACATTATTTTTCTTTTTTTGGTAACCATTTGTTTCACTTGGATGTATCTCATAATATGGAAGAAAAGATCTGTCGCTACATGTGTTACATCTCAACTTTAAGGGTTTGCTTGATCCCTGATTATAATAATTGTAATTTCAGTAATTAGCAAGCACCACATCTTCTTGTTTGGGAACTGTTCTGTTTTTTTTTTTTTTTTTNTTTTTTTTTTTTTTTTTTTTACATTTCTCTATGGTTCTGTGTAAGGGTTAAACGGATCGTAGTTGATCTGTGATTTGTACGGACCAGGCCCCATGGTTGGGCACGCATGTGTTTCGCAGATTAATCAGTAAGTTTCACCATAAAATCGGTGCTTACGCTTCATTATCTGTGCGCTCAGCCGCACACACCTGAAGAGCGCACACACAGAGAGGCGCATTTCAGGTAGGACGCGAACACTGAATTGACTTCTCTTTCACATTTCCATGCAAATTTTGTAGAGGAAACAAATCTCTCAACTAATGCTGTAAACTACACATGGGAGTCAGTTGGTACTACATTACTATAATATTGAAGGTTAAGATTAACTTATGTACAAACACTTAAATTACACTTAATTATGTTTTTTATAATAAATAAAGTTTAGAATTACATAATCATATTTCTATGATTTCATATAATTCGTTTTTTTTTAAATATAAACATTTAAATCGCGGCTGTCATAACTGATTTATTCAAACATGCATTAAATATTGAAGAACATTAAAAATTATAATGAATATGTAACGGTGCAGAATGTTGCTTTCTAGAGTTCACTTTTCTAGCTGACTAATAAGTTTATGCTCACTGAATATGTTTTTCTGAGGTAAATGTGACGTTACGTGACATTGTTTACAAGCTGTTTTATTGACGTCTTTCTGAGGTTGAAACACTGATTGAGCTATTACATGAGACATGATACGGATATCGGTAAGTTGTACTGTATCTTTTAACATACCTTCAGATATTTATTCATGTTTATTTCACGCTGTAACTGGTATTAAAGCGGAGGAGAGGATGTTCACATGCGCTCCTGCTGGCGCTTCTCTTTAACTGAGGCGCTACAGCGATCTGTCACGTCACATTAAACAGCACCAAAAACTGTATTTATTTTTTGAATCTCATAATAAGATGGACGTCATTTGAAATCTGAGACTTTGCTTCATATCAAAAGTAACAAAGCACACAGATTATTGCGATTTACTGGATGGGAGAAGCGCTACATGTTCTGTTCATTCATCAACTGAAAAAACAGACCAGACTAATCGATTCTTGGGATTTAAGAATCGATATCGGTTCGTAAAAATGAGAATTGATTAAAATCGAGAAATCGTTCTTTTTTTTACCCAGCCCTACTGTCTAAGTTATTAATGTTAATCAAACAACAAAACACAGCTTTAACAAAGATTAATCTATATATAATTTATACAGTGAACACACACAATACACCATCACATTGTCCCTGGATAACTTTTGAATCACTTTAATGAATATAGCGTATAGTGAATGATGAATAATGAATTTATGAATTCACTATGTTCCTGTTGTTTACATTATATGCACTTAGGCGCCTATTGCCAACAAAACACAGACATTTGATGCAGTTTTACTCACCACCTGCAGTTCCAACTCATGACCGGGATCATTACTGCTGTGACCGCTCCATCTTTCAGTTTCAAACGATCTGTAAATCCAGTGTAGAACTGGGCCTTGTTTATAAAACCATAAGCGCCGATCCTGAGGGCTCGAGCAGCCACGGAAAAACACGAGATATTCTCCTTTCATTTAAATTGATTGCAACTATGAGACATGACTTTATCCTTAATTTGATAGTTAATTTAAGGCAGTTTCTATGGTTATTTTAATAACAAATATTGAGAGTGCATCAATGCACTAACCCTGTATGCATGCTTTTGGTGTGCATACAAACACGAATGAGACGAGTGAGCGAGAGGAGGAGGGTGTGTGTCAATTCACCATCGGAGAGAACAGAGTGAGAACGCACAGCTGACGTTATTGCCTGTGCCGCTGGTAACAAAACGGATCACCTCGGAATTCGGAAAGACGTGAGACTGACCGGCCAGTCCCCGATCCGGGCCGATCATGTGGGAAATAGGGCGATTCCGATCCCTGGCCAGTCGATCGGTGTATTTCTAATAATGCTTGAACTTCATTAGTTAGGCTAGTAGTTTTTGCTGTGGTATCGAAGTATTTAAAGTGTGCTTTAAGTAATAAATGGAAAGCAAAGTCCAAAAAAAAGATCCAATCTGTGAATCAAAAACCGTAATATGATCCAGATTGTGAGTTTTGTGATCCATTGAACCACTAGCTCTGTGTTGTTATTACATGTCGGATAAAATTCTTACTAATAGCCACTTGTACACCACCTACATTTTAAAATCAAACAAACAAATATACAGTCTAGCAAAATCTCTCTCGGGTGACACAATTGGTATATACATCATACTATTCTACATCCTATGTACCTCCATGTTTGCTCGCCTGCATTCAGTCACTTTAGTCCAAAGTGTGTGTGCTCTCAAGTTTAATCCGTGGCTCAGGTCTTATTTATTTTTTACATGAGAGTAAANTTCTGTGTAAGGGTTAAACGGATCGTTGTTGATCCGTGATTTGTACGGACCAGGCCCCATGGTTGGGCACGCATGTGTTTCGCAGATTAATCAGTAAGTTTCACCATAAAATCGGTGCTTACGCTTCGTTATCTGTGCACTCAGCCGCACACACCTGAAGAGCGCACACACAGAGAGGCGCATTTCAGGTAGGACGCGAACACTGAATTGACTTCTCTTTCACATTTCCATGCAAATTTTGTAGAGGAAACAAATCTCTCAACTAATGCTGTAAACTACACATGGGAGTCAGTTGGTACTACATTACTATAATATTGAAGGTTAAGATTAACTTATATACAAACACTTAAATTACACTTAATTATGTTTTTTATAATAAATAAAGTTTAGAATTACATAATCATATTTCTATGATTTCATATAATTCGTTTTTTTTTAAATATAAACATTTAAATCGCGGCTGTCATAACTGATTTATTCAAACATGCATTAAATATTGAAGAACATTAAAAATTATAATGAATATGTAACGGTGCAGAATGTTGCTTTCTAGAGTTCACTTTTCTAGCTGACTAATAAGTTTATGCTCACTGAATATGTTTTTCTGAGGTAAATGTGACGTTACGTGACATTGTTTACAAGCTGTTTTATTGACGTCTTTCTGAGGTTGAAACACTGATTGAGCGATTACACGAGACATGATACGGATATCGGTAAGTTGTACTGTATCTTTTAACATACCTTCAGATATTTATTCATGTTTATTTCACGCTGTAACTGGTATTAAAGCGGAGGAGAGGATGTTCACATGCGCTCCTGCTGGCGCTTCTCTTTAACTGAGGCGCTACAGCGATCTGTCACGTCACATTAAACAGCACCAAAAACTGTATTTATTTTTTGAATCTCATAATAAGATGGACGTCATTTGAAATCTGAGACTTTGCTTCATATCAAAAGTAACAAAGCACACAGATTATTGCGATTTACTGGATGGGAGAAGCGCTACATGTTCTGTTCATTCATCAACTGAAAAAACAGACCAGACTAATCGATTCTTGGGATTTAAGAATCGATATCGGTTCGTAAAAATGAGAATTGATTAAAATCGAGAAATCGTTCTTTTTTTTACCCAGCCCTACTGTCTAAGTTATTAATGTTAATCAAACAACAAAACACAGCTTTAACAAAGATTAATCTATATATAATTTATACAGTGAACACACACAATACACCATCACATTGTCCCTGGATAACTTTTGAATCACTTTAATGAATATAGCGTATAGTGAATGATGAATAATGAATTTATGAATTCACTATGTTCCTGTTGTTTACATTATATGCACTTAGGCGCCTATTGCCAACAAAACACAGACATTTGATGCAGTTTTACTCACCACCTGCAGTTCCAACTCATGACCGGGATCATTACTGCTGTGACCGCTCCATCTTTCAGTTTCAAACGATCTGTAAATCCAGTGTAGAACTGGGCCTTGTTTATAAAACCATAAGCGCCGATCCTGAGGGCTCGAGCAGCCACGGAAAAACACGAGATATTCTCCTTTCATTTAAATTGATTGCAACTATGAGACATGACTTTATCCTTAATTTGATAGTTAATTTAAGGCAGTTTCTATGGTTATTTTAATAACAAATATTGAGAGTGCATCAATGCACTAACCCTGTATGCATGCTTTTGGTGTGCATACAAACACGAATGAGACGAGTGAGCGAGAGGAGGAGGGTGTGTGTCAATTCACCATCGGAGAGAACAGAGTGAGAACGCACAGCTGACGTTATTGCCTGTGCCGCTGGTAACAAAACGGATCACCTCGGAATTCGGAAAGACGTGAGACTGACCGGCCAGTCCCCGATCCGGGCCGATCATGTGGGAAATAGGGCGATTCCGATCCCTGGCCAGTCGATCGGTGTATTTCTAATAATGCTTGAACTTCATTAGTTAGGCTAGTAGTTTTTGCTGTGGTATCGAAGTATTTAAAGTGTGCTTTAAGTAATAAATGGAAAGCAAAGTCCAAAAAAAAGATCCAATCTGTGAATCAAAAACCATAATATGATCCAGATTGTGAGTTTTGTGATCCATTGAACCACTAGCTCTGTGTTGTTATTACATGTCGGATAAAATTCTTACTAATAGCCACTTGTACACCACCTACATTTTAAAATCAAACAAACAAATATACAGTCTAGCAAAATATCTCTCGGGTGACACAATTGGTATATACATCGTACTATTCTACATCCTATGTACCTCCATGTTTGCTCGCCTGCATTCAGTCACTTTAGTCCAAAGTGTGTGTGCTCTCAAGTTTAATCCGTGGCTCAGGTCTTATTTATTTTTTACATGAGAGTAAATGCTTTGAAACTGCTTTGCTAAAAGAACCAATATATCTGCGTTTCACGGCCATTGTCTATGATTTCTAGCCTGATATTTCTATTTTGCTTTCCATGTGTTTGATCACACAGTGAATCCGCTTCCTTTGAAAAGCTGTTATTTTCTCCCTGAATGCCCCAGTCTGAATTTTTTATATGCCCATCAGGTCTTGCTGTAGGTTTTATTTTTCTCACTTTCTGTTCCCCACATGATTACTTAACAGATGCTGCTGGGCCCTGTGGTAGTGCCTGCAGGAAACAGCCGTCCTGAAACAACCAGCCCATTAGGAAACAACTCATAACTCATTCTGCAGAGTTAAGCACTCTGTGTAAAACATGCCATCAGGTCTGTGTTTTGTAAAATGAGATAAATCTTTTTTTCTTTTTTTTTGAGGTGTCAAACAATGGAATGGTTAAATGAGAAGTAGAAGGAATTTTTGGCCTTGGGGGTGTAGAAAGCAATATTCCTGTTATGGGCTTGAAATCAAATCATGAGCTCTGCAGTTAAGCCGATCTCATAACCAAACTACACAGTTAACAGGCTGGTTGTTTTTTAACCCTTTCGAGCGTGAGTTTAAAATATTCTAACTGTCCCCCCAGAGTGAGTTTTTTTAAGGCGACCATTATTTTAGAACGTTTGCCTTTAATGTTTCCATAGCGACGCGTCATGCGTGTCACGAGCGCTGAACGCAGCCACAATAACACTGTATGACAGATGGATGGCTATTATTTTGTTTTTCCTTGTTTATTTAAAATATTCACAAACTTGCTTACCATGTCATCAACTATCTGATATTCCGATCCTCAAATATGTGTAAGTGAGTGTGTTTTGTCGTTTAAAAGCCTTTATAAATTATCTTTATCTTGATCTATAATGCGAGATGGGCGCCGCCATCTTAGTTTGCGCTGCAGTTCAGAGTCCTGTCAGTCGAATTTACAGCAGGTGAATTCATCAGTTTCTCCTGAAATATATGCAAGTAAGTGGCTGGTGAACTGGAAGAATAATAGAGTAAACTTTGTAGTTACTTGGGCCCATTATGTGTGTCTGATATGAATAAATGTCGGCAAATTGTATATGAATGGATTGTTATTACTCCTTCCACTGATGTCTGACATCAGTGTGTATTTTATAAACTCTAAATATATTGTTTTAATGGTGCTTATGCGTATTTAAATGTCTGAAACCTTAAAAGAAACGTTATGTGGCTGAAAACACTGCATAGTTGTGATATATGACAAGAGCTGCGCGCGTCCGTCTCGCAGCCAGAGCGCGAAAGCACAGTTTGAATCTGGCAGTTATGTGACGTCGCTGACCGTTCTAAATCCCACATGTGGGACCGTACGCCCAGGGGCACTGAAATAAAAATCCCATATGTGGGACCGTACCGCTCAAAGGGTTAACAGTGGACTTGGACTTGACTTGTGTTCCTTTTGTACCTTGCTTGTGAATTCTTAGATTTTTACTAATTTTAACATCCACACCTTACACATATCTTGATTGATAATGAACTCCGTCTCTGCATATGCTGGGAGTTTGGGTTGCTTATAACGTTCATCTTGGAACACAATGTGCGCCATTTCACCAGATTTGAAAATGTAAATCGTTTATAAATTGAAGCCAACACAGGAGAATACATCGATCTGTTTCTAAATATGCAAAGTGTTCATCTCGATTTCAAAATAAAATTTTATACCCTCGCTCTGCGTTTGCATGTTTTGATGTTAAGAAATTACAGTTGCTATAGCATTTCTATCGTTAAAAGTGGATCTGATGCTCAAGTGCCCCTGTTCACCGCTTTCGGTGGTGCATGGGCACCCTGACTGGTCTGTGGCTATGCAGCCCCATACGCAACAAACTGTGATGCACTGTGTATTCTGACACCTTTCTATCAGAACCAGCATTTTTTTTGTTTTTGTTTACGACACCCATGTACATACATAATCAACTTATGTACATTACGCATTATAACACGTGCCTGTAGAGGGCGCCAATGGCCTGGTGATTGTTGTTGTTACACAGCATGGTCAAATCCTTAATATTGGCCAAACAACAACATTTAATATGAGGGTGCGTTCACACTTGTAGTTCGGTTCGTTTGGTTCATCGTTCAGAGCAATGGAAGAAGGTGGCCTGGTCTGATGAATCACGTTTTCTTTAACATCGCGTGGATGGCTGGGTGAGTGTGCGTCTCTTACCTGGGGAACACAAGGCACCAGGATGCACTATGGGAAGAAGGCAAGCCGGCAGAGGCAGTGTGATGCTTTGGGCAATGTTCTGCTAGGAAACCTTGGGTCCTGCCATCCATGTGGAAGTTACTTTGACACGTACCACCTACCTAAGCATTGTTGCAGTCAATGTACGCCCTTTCATTTAAACGGTATTCCCTGGTGGCTGTGGCCTCTTTCAGCAGGATAATGCGTCCTCCCACAAAGCAAAAATGGTTCAGGAATGGTTTGCGGAGCATAACAATGAGTTTGAGGTGTTGACTTCCCCAGATCTCAATCCAGTTGAGCATCTGTGGGATGTGCTGAATAAGCAAGTCTGATCCATGGAGGCCCCACCTCGCAACTTACAGGACTTAAAGGATCTGCTGCTAACATCTTGGTGCAGATACCACAGCACACCGGGGGCAGTCGTGGCCTAATGGATAGAGAGTCGGACTTGTAACCCAAAGGTCATGGGTTCGAGTCTCAGGTCCGGCAGGGATTGTCGGTGAGGGGAGTGAATGTCCAGCGCTCTCCCCACCCTCAATACCACGACTGAGGTGAGACCCTTGAGCAAGGCACCGTACCCCCAACTGCTCCCCGGGCGCCGCAGCAATGGCTGCCCACTGCTCCGGGTGTGTGTTCACGGTGTGTGTGTTCACTGCTGTGTTTGTGCACTTGGATGGGTTAAATGCAGAGCACAAGTTCCTAGTATGGGTCACCATACTTGGCCACATGTCACTTCACACCTTCAGGCGTCTAGAGGAGTCCATGCCTCGACGGGTCAGGGCTGTTTTGGCAGCAAAAGTGGGACCAACACAATATTAGGAAGGTGGTCATAATGTTATGCCTGATTGGTGTATATATATATATATATATATATATATATANGGATTGAGAGGCTGCAGTGTTTGTTTTCAGTTGCAGTTTGTCTGATTCCTGATTCTTTCTGTAAGGTTATTGTTCCAAAAAAACAGATTCAGTTCTTAAAGGAGCTGCTAAACAGACTGTACGTCACTTTTTAATAAAAAAAAAAGTAATATAGTAATATACCGTGCAAAGTAACAAATTACTTTTGATACCAAGTAATAAGTAAGGAAAAAGTATTACTTTTTAAAGGAGTAATGAGTAAAAAGTGATTTCTTACACTTCCTGAGTAACTTGTCCAACACTGGTCATAATCAAATCAGTTTAAGTTGAGAGAGAGAACCTTTCATAATGTTGTCAAACAAAAAATCTAACTTTTCCCTGTCTCTCACTGTCTGTGCCTGCCTGTCTGTTTGTGTGCTACTTGTTGTCTCCTGCTCTGCTGTCTAACGGCGAATGCAACATTTCCATATTAGTATATTTCACTTATTTCTTGTGGACATTTTGTATTTTTTTATTTAATTCTTTGAGATAATAGTCTATAGGTTTATTTCTTGGTGTTTTGGTACACAAAAAACATTCTGTCTGTCTTTCTATTTTCTGCCATGATGGTTGGCTGGCTGGCGCAGGTTATTTACAGTAGGAGATGGACTTTGTTCTATCATCTTTATCTTCTATCATTTTATAATGGGTTTCAGTGTTGCTAACCATGAGGAGGATACTGTATGAGTGAGGATAACCATACAGTAGCACCTTGGCTTTAATATCAACACGTAGCACTGGTACAACAACTAACTTCTCTCATTGACCAGGATTCAGAGAGCTGCTAACACAGCCTAGCAAAAACGTCAGATAACTGTTAGTGTTAAAACAACATAGCATAAGTATATCTGAAATTCAGTGCTGCAACAAAGAGTACATGATGCCTTTAAGAGCAACAGACGAACAAATGATGAACATTCACCTAAATACCATCTTGTTTAGTGACAGTATATGAGCACACAGCCAGACCCACCTGAGCAGCATATATGCTAAGATGCTTTGTTGACCTTGCTGTGTCACGGGAGTGCAGGTGTGAGTAGTGAAAACATGGAATGGAGTTTAATTTATATGGACTCTGAATGAGCCAAGTGGAATGGATTTGAGGAAGCCGCAGCATGGAAGTTAAATCGTATAAGTTTCATAATTTTAATTATCCAGACACGCCTTTTGATTACTAACATTTAATATATTCATTAAAATGGAGTCCAGAAAAATTAAAACGATAAAAATTTGGATTTCATAGGGCCCAAATTCAGGTTTTATAACTCTTCGAGCAGTGCCAAGTATACCATCCTCAAAACTAGTTCAAACAAAATAAACACCTTTTATACACACCCATATGCATATCTGCGTTAACTTATACAGAGAAACCTCACAACTTGAGCTGTAACAGCTTTCCTTACTCTTTCACTGTGTATATTTGTAAATATGAAATGTATTTTGAGATTTTACTATATCGTGGTATGTAAAAATATCCACATAGCAGATAATGAGCTGGATGTGCGTGATGTTAAAAGATGTGTTGAAGGGTTAGTTCACCCAAAAATGAAAATTCCGTCATTAATTAATCCGTCATTAAACACTCCAAATTGTGGGTCCCTCCCCACTCCCCCGCTGGCCTGCACTCATATTGCACTTAAATTTCCGGGCTAGAGCACGCTTACGTCATATACGGTGCAACTTTTTTATGGAAGTAAACAGGAAGAAAAGCACTTTTGCTTAGATACTGCCTAATAGATATATCATTTATGCTGGCAGCGATTTTCACTTGGACGTATGAGAGGATTATTACGAAGACAGCTTTCTTGTTATAAACCCAAATACACTCAAAATAATTAAAGTAATTGAAAAGTGTACTATCCAAATAGTAATAAAGATGTACCGTACAAAATAGTAGCTGTACCGTGCTCCGGGCGGCTGGTTTGCAATCACACTGCATGCGTACCCAACTGAACCTTGCTCTAACCCATCTCTTCCAAACGAACCTCACCCGAGCACGGTACGGAGAGATCACACTAGTCAACAAACCGGGCTTTGGGGGTCAATGTGCTTAGGCACGGATCAGACTGCATGTGAGTAAACCCTAAAATACTGGGCAGAAAATGTATCCTTTTAAGAGAAAAGACCTGTTTGGGGGATTTATTCTCTTGACATCTGGCAACCCCAAGCAGGAAATATAATGGAGGCCTGTTACCAATGCATGATAACGGAATTCTCTAAATTAAAAAAAAAAAAAAGTTTTCAGGACAAATGGTCAGCAGGGCAAAAATGATTATTTTTAATTTATTGAGAGAAGCAGAAAAATAAAATAAAATTAATTGTGCAGCTCTTAAATTTTAGTATTGGCTGCAGTGTAACAAAATGTGAAAAAAAAAAAAGTGAACTGCAGGATGATGTAGATGTGCATGAGAGGGACATGTCAGGCTCTGATGGGTTTTTGACATTCATCCCACGGGAAAAGTTTGACGCACAAACACACATGCACACACACACACACACACACATGAATGCCGCAGGCCTTACCTTACTGTTAATATTTTCTTATCTATTTATTTGGCTGTTTGTGTTATGGGCTGCATGATAAATCGAAACAAAACAAAATTATCTTTCATTAATGTGAACAGACAACTGTCCTATAAAGGCCTGAATGCATTGCCCCATAATTACAGACATTACAAAATGCGACTTTAGTAGCCAATACTAAATATTATGTGTTGTTACTATAGTAAAGAGCACATGAGGTTTACACCAGTACTAGAATAACATTTTCTCCAAGCCTTATTTCACGATTTCAGAAGAGAGATCAAAATTATTTTCCATAATTGTGTTTAAACATTATAGATGCTTCAAATGAAATCATATGCACATAAGTGGGATAATTACAAACCTCCAGTGCTCCAGCACAGTGATGATTCAGATAGATCACTGACTAATGCTGTTGTCTTATTTAAGCTTACTGCATTTATAGCCAACATTTGGGAAGGAAATTCATCTCTTTTTTTTGGTTCTGTTTCTACTACGTGCCAATATTGCAACAGATACATTTTGAATGAGTTGTGTGCAGCCCCATCCCTCACCCCCCCAATCATTTGAGTTTATTCAAAAGAAAACTCCATGCATATTCCCACACCTTTTTCCCCTTCTGCAGCAAAAAAATGTTTTTACGATATATTTGTCATGTCATGTTGCTGCTAATCAGCACCTGTTAACCACTCCTTCACTCTGAAAGAAGCAGTGAATGCAGAGTATTTTTAAATAGTAGCTTTTGTGGTTTGTTACATGTGCAAGGTCATAAAGCTATTCAGGTTTTAATAAGATCAGTTGTGCAGCCTAAATGCCTATCATGGGGTCAAAGTCTGATTGTTTCCTGTTGTCATGTACCGCTTTAAGAATGGTCACATAATATTGTTTAGTTTTTTTGTCTGAAAACAACTTTTTTTTTCTTTTCTTTTTTTTTTGTATACCACACCTTCAGTATAATTTTTTTAAAAATTGTTACATAGTGTTACATAATTTTCATTCCATTATGTCTGTTTTTTTTCTGTGCAAAATGTATGTACAGGTCCTTCTCAAAAAATTAGCATATTGTGATAAAAGTTCATTATTTTCCATAATGTAATGATAAAATTAAACTTTCATATATTTTAGATTCATTGCACACCAACTGAAATATTTCAGGTCTTTTATTGTTTTAATACTGATGATTTTGGCATACAGCTCATGAAAACCCAAAATTCCTATCTCAAAAAATTAGCATAT
>RJVU01049301.1:1215999-1250162 GCA_003731715.1 Anabarilius grahami
GTGTGCAATGAATCTAAAATATATGAAAGTTTAATTTTATCATTACATTATGGAAAATAATGAACTTTTATCACAATATGCTAATTTTTTGAGAAGGACCTGTATGTGTGATATGGCTACTGTTGTGGATTGAGCTTAAATCTGGAATATTGCGTTAAAGGATTAGTTCAGTTCTGAATTAAAATTTCCTGATAATTTAAATTTGGATCCACCCCCATGTCATCCAAGATGTTTATGTCTTTCTTTCTTCAGTCAAAAAGAAATTAAGGTTTTTGAGGAAAACATTCCAGGACTTTTCTCCATATAGTGGTCTTTACTGGGGTTCAACGGGTTGAATGTCCAAATTGCAGCTTCAAAGTGTTCTACATGATCCCAGACAAGGAATAAGGGTCTTATCTAACGAAACAATTGGTCATTTTCTAATCTTTTACTACGGGGCTGTTGAATGCTCGAATCTGATTGGTTGACCAACGTTCTAAGATGTGCAATTATTTTCAGGGAAACGCATGGCTAAAGTACTTCTAGCAGGTCTTGACTGCATTATCACTTCGCCAAATGTTTTCAGTTATTTCAATAGATCCTTACAGCCTACAACCGCAAAAGAAACAAAACCCACAATGACACTGACCAAGCAAATAAATAAAGTAAACAATAGGATGAAAACAACAAATTATTGTCATGGTTTTTGCCACAAAATACGTTTTATTGTGTCCTGAAAGCGCATACTCTCTCGCTCGCTCGCTCTCTCTCTCCCTCTCTTTCAAACGTACACACGTACTGTATTGTACAGACACACACTCGCACAGAAACGTTTGGTCAGCGCTGCTCTGACGAATTAATGAGAGTAAAATAGTTTAGCAACTTAAAATACTTGCGGTTCTTGAGATAAACTTATAGTTTCGCTATTAGTAGAGACACTGCTGCCGTGAGAGACGCAGACTCAGGTAGGCTAATTCACATATGCTGCTTATTCTCTCTCTCTCTCTCTCTCTCTCTCTCTCTCTCTCTGTCTCTCGCAACTGTGTTAATAACTGTAACAATGGTATTATTCTGCTATCAAGGCTCAAGCCTCCATTACTAGTTCTGAAATGACGTTTTGGAATTAGCAACGGAGGCTTGGGATGAGATGCGTAAGAAATTAGTCCCACACACAAGAGTGTTTTAAGGACAAAAACCTGACAAATGTCTTGAAATACAACATTGGAACAGTGTTTTGAGGTGTGGTAACTGTAGTATAAGCAGAATAATTGACTCCGGGCCGTTGAATTTTTAGAAAATAATGCTTACCTAGGTGTGCATAATTTTCTAAGAATTCAGCGGCCCGTCGTCAATTATATTTCTTACACGTTGGAAGTACCGATCCAGTGTCTACAAAGTGAACGTGTAAAGACTAAGCCAAACGGCCTTTACAAAAAAAGGTAAAACAACGATGTTGGACGATTTTGAAATTTGAGGATAAAATGAGATGGAGTTTTTCGCCCTACCGCAGTACTTCCGCCTATGTCACATGTGAACTTTCTAACATGATTACATAATGCGTGGCCAATCGCAGAGCAGTGCAAGATGAGCATTTGTGGTTAAAAAATATATACATTTTAATTTGTTTTAGAAAATGACTAATCGTTTCGCTAGATAAGACCCTTATTCCTTGTCTGGGATCATGTAGAGTCCTTTGAAGCTGCACTGAAACTGACATTTGGACCTTCAACCTGTTGGTAGGCGTTGAAATCCACTATATGGAGAAAAATCCTGGAATGTTTTCCTCAAAAACCTTAATTTCTTTTTGACTGAAGAAATAAAGACATAAACATCTTGGATAACATGAGGGTGAGTAAATTATCAGGAAATTTTAATTCTGAAGTGAACTAATCCTTTAAGACAATTAGGAAATTCTGTTTACGTTGCCATTTCTTATTAACAGTGCTTTTTAAAAAAAAAAAGAAATAAATAAATAAAAGTTTTTTTTTCTTTTCTTTTAGATATTAGTGATCTCTCTCCATCACATGCTCAGGCAAACCCCAGGTTTTGTCAGTGATTCAGTGTGTTTTCTCGGGCAGCAGGAAGAGGCCCGGCACAATGAGGGTTGAAAAGCAGAGCATGTGAGAGGCTGTGATAAGAGACACGCCTGTGCTGTTATTGCTGCTCTTCTGCCCTGATCTTAACGTGTCAACTTTCACGAGTGCACTACTGTAATACACATTTTATTTGTTTACGTGTTCAGTTTGCACACAATAAAGTAAACATGCACACATCTGTACACACTCCAGATATGAGCATCATACTAATTCAACTCGAGTATGTCTAATTAGAGTTATGTCCAAAGTTGTATAATCATTTTACATTTTAAAGGTGCAGTAAGTGATTTCTGAGATATTTATATCACAAAGTCTGTGTAAGGACAAAGGCAGAAAGGTTTAAATCCATCTTCCAGTTCCAAATCGTAATGTGTAAGTAATTACTCTTTGGCCTGTAGATCTAGTGTAATGACAGGTTTAGTCATAATAAAGTAGCCCATCCTGATTTTACATCTTGTCATTATTTAGGATGTCTACTTGCCTTAATCAGATGTGAACCTTCCCTGGAGTAGCCCATCCATCACAATGTGTTTCAGCTTTTATAGCTTTTTATGGTAATACCAGTCCCAGAGATGTCATTTACATTTAGATTTTCAGTGTCTTTTTCTCAGAAATTGTTAGTATTCGGTGGGCAGTTACCTAAAATACAGTGTATCCTAGCATAAGCACCACTGGCCCTGCGTAATGACTTCATCCACATTTGTCAAATGGGTGTTCTCACAGCTCAGTCTGGCTCCAGGCAAAATATTATTTCAGCCATCAAATCCATTCCTTGTCATCATCTATCATCTGTCCCTGCTGCTATTAAAAATCAGGCCAGTGCCACTGCTACAAATTGGTTGCAAATGCCAGTGTTTCCCTGGAGCAGCTTTGGGCTGTTTTGATGGTTTTGTTTAGGAAAGAGGAGGTGCAGGGCTCAACACTAAAGATTTTTTTCAAAATCTTACTTATTATTATTATTATTATTCTTGGTTCAATTTTTGTTATTACTTGCCCTGCCAATTTTCTTACTGGCCCCACCACAAAAAAAAGTAAATAAATAAATAATATAAATAAATGAATAAATTACATGAATTCATTACTGTTTTTGTTGTTTTGACCCATGTAACCTTGTATTGTAATAAATAGGTTTATAACAACAAATTTCAGATAGCAGTATAATTTCACAATTCTCAATTCCAATATCGATACCACAGCCAAAAATCCTAGGCTAACTAATATGAATTTCAAACATTATTAAAGACAAATAAACAGTCAAATTGCAAGCAATAGCATAAATAAATACAATAGAACAAATATATAAATGAAATAAACAGAGCTTTTAGGTTTTTCAAGTAGATCCAACAGTAGTTTTCAGGTACAGAAATTGAACAAAGTAATTAAATGTAAAATAACACTGCGTGGTCTTCATTGTATAAATTAAATGTAGATGAATCATTATTAAAGTTACAAAAGTCATTCAGTCAAGATCAGTCTTTGTCTTTTGTTATTTGATTTAAACATTAATGACACAGCAGGAATATTAGGCTGCTGTCACTTTAAAGGGATAGTTCACCCAAAAATGAAAATTATCCCATGATTTACTCACCCTCAAGCCATCCTAGGTGTATATGACTATCTTCTTTCAGACAAACACAATCGTACTGTCATCCACCGGAAGCTAGTTATTTGAATTTATAAAGCTGTAAATATGGATATTTTTCTTACGAAAATGCATTGCTTCACTTCAGAAGGCCTTTATTAACCCCCTGGAGTCGTATGGATTACTTTTTTACGCTGTCCCCCCATTCACAATGATTATAAACCTTGGAGGACTAAGGACATTTTTAAATCTATCTCCGATTGTGTTAGTCTGCAAGAAGAAAGTCATATACACCTAGGATAGCTTGAGGGTGAGTAAATCATGAGATAATTTTCATTTTTGGGTGAACTATCCCTTACTGATGCATAGACTAATGCATGTATCCAATATACTGATACTGATACACATGCATTTTCTTTCTCAACTGTTTACGTTCACTTAAGACATAACCGATTGTGTTTACTAGAATACTTGCCAAGACAGGCATTTTTACACAAGGAGACAAAAGAGAACTCAATTCAGTATTCGCACACTGATTCAGCCTTTTGCGCTTAGCCTCTTTTTGCCAGTAGCGAATTGAGTTGTCTTTTGCTTCTTCTTGAGTTTGAATATTTAAATTGTCAAAGCTTAAAACCACATGCAAATGACAAACATCCTGAGCGTTGTTGGCCATCCTTATTGTCGAGCCCTGAGGTGAGATGTGAACATTGTGTCCACCTTAGGGTTGCTGCTTCTGTATGAGACCAAGCTCTGGTACCATTGTATCAATGCTAACTTGATAACATAGAAATTACATGAATCACCTTAGATGACGGATAAGATGAAACCCAATGCAGTTTGACTAAAATGGACTTGGATAAACAGGCAGAGTAGGAATGACTACTAGAAATCTACTTGTGACCTCACTGTGAACTTACTCAGGGCATCACTCCATCGATCTAAACATCAACATCAGCTGGGGCAGTTGGTTAGAGAGTCAGACTTGTAACCCGAAGGTCGCAGGCTCGAGTCTCAGTACCGGCAGGAAATGTAGGTGGGGGGAGTGAATGAACAGCGCTCTCTTCCACTCTCAATACCCACAGCTGAGGTCCCCTTGATCAATCACTCACTTTAAAGGCGTTCAGACCAATAAGATAAACTGTAACACCGCCTGGCTGTATTACACTTTAATTTGAGCAGAATATCACATTGGAGGTTGCTAAACTCCAGCAGACATGTTTGTCAATGTTTTCAGATCATCTGCACTCTTTTTATTTATTTGTTTATTTATTTTTTGCAGTGCAGAGAGAATGTGTGCACGTGGTTCCCAGATTGGGAAGAGTAAGAAAACACTGGGAAGAAAATGTGTATATATAAAAGTTTAACAAGTGGGCCAGTTTTGCAGATGATTGTTCTTACTCAATTAAGAGAGGCAGAAATCATGATCACCATTATATCTGTTTCATGCTATGATTGCTTTTATATTGCATTGAAGTTATTAAACAAGTTAGTAAATGTGATAAGCTAGATAAACTAGTCACAGATTTTTGGGGTCATTTGCAGACGACTATGTACTATTCTGTTGTTACCAAAAATACAGTCTAGGTTACCTGCTAACTTGTTTTTGTAGCACAGCCATAGTCTGAACCAGTTGATCTCATGAAAGCTTTTGTGTCTGGATAAAATCAACTAACTGTCTACATCTACATGCATCTTTTGAAGTGTTGGTCATAATTTATGATTATATATTATATAATTCATTTAATATATATAACTGCAGAGTCCTCTGATGTCTATTATTTTGTCTAATTCTTTATTTTTGATTATTTTCTCCACAGATATTATTGACAGGAATGAACTGAGGACATTTTTTGAAACCAACTGCTCACAGATTTATTTTATCTTCTATGAAAATTTCATTACACTGGAAAGCAACTTAAAGCAAAAAGGTAAGACATGTTTGTCTGCTTTCTGGAGTGCACTGGCTGTGTCATGTGTTCATGTGTTTGCCCGGATCAGATCAGGGGAGATCTGTTTATAACTCTCAAGTCTACCTCTATAGTTTACAGAATTATTTTCTTAAGAACAATTATATAAACTTGAAATAATATGAAATGAATCAGAATATCTGAATGAATCGAGAACTTGTGTACAAATGAATCAAGTGCATGTGTTTCAGTGTCCATGTAAATAAATTAATTCATAAACAAGTTACAAAAAGAGTTGGCTCTTAAAAGGTTAAATCTTTGCCATGAAACTGCTGCTATCCCTAAGTTTTAGATGACTGCAAAAGTGATCTAAATCTAAATGTAGTTGGAGTCTACAGTTAAATACAGTGCACAGCATAAATGAGTACACCCCCTCTGAAACTTCTGAAAGTCAGCAATTACTCAATTACTTAGAAGACATGTTAGGGTTCTTTAGAGATATAATGTTCCAGCAAGTCTGCTTAATCAATTCCCAAAGAAGCATGTCAAAATGATTTAGGAAAATAAGATTTTCTTATCAAGGTGATAAAATGTTGTGTAGCAAAAATGAGTACACCCTCCTAAAAGTTACTAAATAAAATGAAATAAAAAATTTCTGGTGTAGGTTTAAGACAATGTTTGATCAACAGGTAATTATGTTGAACCAAAACATTTAAAGAAAAGTAATTTATTGACAGTTAAAGTGTTATATAGCCCACTGAATCGTTCTCAGACTTAATGCTGACAGCAATGGAAGCACTTGGGAGAGAACTGTCAGGAGACTTATTTCTTAGCACAAAAGAGGACAGTGGAACAAGAAGATTACAAAATCATTGTTTTAAGAGTGAAAATATAGCAAACGTAACACAGAAATTCAAAAACAATGGACTTGTGACAAGGCCCCTGAAATAATCAGGCCTTCATTTTAAGCTTTCATTTAGTGATGAGGGCTTTTTTTGCTAGACAAAAAGCAGGAGAAATACCAAGCGAGTGTCTCAGAGCCAGCAAAAGCTATGAAAAGAGTGACTGTTTATCTCACAGAGTAAGATGCAGCCTGCAGAAATGACATGCATGGTTGTTGTTCTCACTAGAACTTCTAAGTCAGTTAGCCATTTCCAAAGCCCATATTTACAAAATATAGATTCTGGGAATCAATACTCTGCTCTCATGAGACCAAATCAATCATTTTGGATCTAACAGCATCCAAAATGTTCTGGTGTTGCTAGAGGAGGAGTACAGTGAGAAGTGCCTGGTTCCCACAGTAAAGTTCAGTGGTAGTAAAGCTCTTATATAGGGATGTATGAGTGCTGAAGGTGTGAGGGAGTTGTGCTTTATCAATGCTGTCATGAATTCCCACACCACTGTGTAATTTAATACACAAACTTGAAACAGAAGATGTTACCCTTTCCTCATTCCCTGCATTGTTGGGCATTTTTTCAACATGACAATGAGGATATGCATTCTCCCAAGGTGAAAAACCTTCTGTGGACATGTATTGCACTCAATCTTAACACTCTTGAGCACCTGTGGGGGATTCTGTAGAGACGAGTTGAGCAACACTCCCCATTAAAGATCAGGGCATTTAAGGAGCTCATCATCCAGGAGTTAAACAGGACAGATGTGACAATTTGTCATGAACTTGTAAACTCTGTGCCAAGAAGGGTCAGAGCAGTATATTCAAAATTATGGAGGGCATACTAAGTACTAGAATATTATACATTTGTTGAATTAAATCTAAGGTGTACTCATTTCTGCAATCCTTAATTTAAACAAAATTGGCTAATTTACTTATTTTAGGGCTATTAATGACATATATTTCTCAGCTTTTATTATGTATATGTTTAATACATTTTAGTTTTGCCATCTTTCCATGAAATGTATTAGTGATCATAAAGAAAATACATCTTTTGTATTTGTTCAGAGGGGCTGTACTCATTTATGCTGTGCACTGTATCTCATATCTGCTGATAAATATGCAATTTCTTCTGTTACTGATATTTAAAACAAGAAATCATCAATCAGTCAATAACTGATGTGGTCTTGATAAAAAGTTAGGACACTGCTGATAAATATGCAATTTCTGGAGTCTACTGACATCGAGTTCTCAGTCCCAAAGAAGAAAAGGACCCTGCAGACTTTCATCAGCAACAGGTGCGAAAGCAAACATCTTTCATGGTATATGGGTGCATCAGTGCAAACGGCATGGATGACTCACATATGTGTGAAGGAATCATTGACGTGGTGGCTTATTGGGATTGTTCAGAGACATATACTGCCATGAAGATGACATATTTCCCTGGACAATGCCAGGCCTCATTCTGCACATGCTAAAAAAAGTGGTTTCTAGACACTCTACACTGTAGAAAGGATGTCCTTGTCTGCCTGCCTGCAGTCCAGATCTGTTTCTTATTAAAAATGTTTGGCCCATCATGAAAAGAAGAATCAGACAATGATGACTATGGACTGTTGAGCAGCTGACCTGTATCAGGCGAGATTGGGCAAAAATTTCACTTCCAAAACTTAAACAATTAGTATCCTCAATTCCCAAAACATTTGAAAAGTGTAATTAAAAGGAAAGGTGATGGTAAACATGCCTCTGTCCCAACTTTTTTGGAGTGTGTTGCAGCCATAAAAATCAAAATTTGTTTATATTTACTAGGCCTGGGACGATACATTGATTCTCGATCGATACAATGAATCTGGATCAATCCTGATATTTTCTCTCTCGAAACGATTCTGAGCTTAGTTTTAACAGCAGATGGCGCTCTAGGCTAGTTTTTAACCGCACACTCTCAAATGCTCACGAAGAAGACTGCTGGACAGCGCTCGAGATTTGTAATTCACTTCAACCTTTTCGAAATTAATTAATTTATGTACGAGTGTTTCTAAAGCACGTATAGTAGTGTCATCTGCTGTTTAAAAACCAAGCTCAGAATCGATTCGAGAGAGAATTGCGATACATCGAAAAATATCAGAATTGCTCCAGATTCTTCGTATCGCGAATCAAGATTCGATGTATTGTCCCAGCCCTAATGCTTAAAAAATACACTTAAGTTGGTCAGTGAAAACTTTGGAAATCTTTTCTTTGTACTTTTGTCAGTTAAATAAAGGTTCAAGAGAGTTAACTATTCACAGATTCTTGATTTTATTGCGTTTTACAAATCGCAAATTTTACACTCCAAATCAGTCTCATACAATACTGTAAATGTTCTATTTCAGTTTCATGCTACATTAGAAGGTAGCTTGCTTGGATAAAAAGGCAGCTTACAAATGTTTTGAAAAAGAGCTTTTGAATAATTCATGATTCTTGCATAAAGATTCAGTCCAACACTTCCTCAGCTTGAAGTAACAGCCCGGTTCGCTGTTGCCTGCATGCCCCCTCATGTGAAGTTAATGAGGCTTTTGTTTCTGTTGAATCCCATCACTGACCAAAGTGGTTTTTATGCACTGTATTCATTGAAGGTCACCTGTCCTTCATGATGAAACACAGGTCTGCAGTAGAAGTATTTGTTTGAAACTTAAACCTCTTAATTTCCCTGAATATCAAGAGAATAAAGATGTGATTCAGCTGAGCAGTTTTTAACTTTTTAATTAAAATCTTGGAACTCAGATTTGCAGTGCCGATATGCAGCAGTTCACTGTAGAAATAACCACATTACTGTACACACGCATTTAATTTCCCGACAGTTCACTTAAGACAAAACCGACAGTGTTTGACATTTTAACACCTATTTGCCACTTGTTTGCCACCTGTTTGCCATCTGATGTCACCTGTTGGAGTTTGGGTTCCTTGCCGCTGTCGCCTTTGGCTTGCTTAGTTGGGGACACTTGACATTTGACTCGACATTTGATATTCAACAGTGCTTTGATCTGCCTGCATTGACACTATTCTTTAAGAGCTGCTGTGCAGCCAAAATAATGTACCAGTTATCAATGTAAAGCTGCTTTGACACAATCTGCATTGTAAAAAGCGCTATATAAATAAAGGCGCTTTTTGATTTTAAATGTATTAGTAAGTGTTGAAATGACCATTAACAATTGTATGCAGTATACTGTATGTGATCACACGATCATAGTTTTCATGACTGATCCTGTCACTTTAGAGCAATTGAGTACTCATGCCAATCCCCAATTCATTAAAGGTCAACATGTTTCCAGTATTCTAGCACCATAGATCATGAAACCTGAATAAACAGAAGTGAATCTGAAATTGCACAACTAATTCTGTTGCTTTTCTTTCAGGGAACAAATCTCAACGGGAGGAGCTGGACTCCATCCTCTTTATTTTTGAAGTAAGTCTTTTCTACAAGTACCTTCCGCATGCACTTCATTAGTGTTTAGTGTTGTTTGTTGCTGTTGAGTTATTAAACAGCTAGACTTTTCGTATCTCCGGATCTGTTTTTGTTTGCTTCACCTGCAGCTTTGAGGTTTTTTCTGGACAGCTTGTGTGCTGCTCTGCCCAGAGCAGGTTTTTCCACTCTCTCTCTCTCTCTCCTGCTTTTCCTGGAGGTGCCGTCCTCCCTGTATTTTTCCCCGCGTGGCTGAAAAGTAGACAGTAGTTTGCAATACAAATAGGCGGGCAGGGCATTCTCTGGTTTCATTTGCTCAGGGAGGTGAACAGTCTTTATTTTTTAGGAAAAATGGAGTCTCGGTGTGAGAAGAGAGTTTGCGTTGCATAAACAGAAGTCGACTTGAAAGGTCACCCTGGGGAAATTCCTTTAATATGAATAATTCACATTTTCACATTTATTTGTATAGCACCTTTCACAATACATATCGTTTCAAAGCAGCTTTACAGAAAAATCTGTTTTTAAATTACAATTTAGAGCAATCTGTAATCAGAGGTGACTGTGTCAAAGTAATGTCCATATATCAAAATCATGCTGTTAGCTAATATAATGTATTAATTTAAGCAGAAACAATGATCTCATTAAAGCAATTATTAAAAGTTGTGATCATATCGAAAATTTGGCAGTGATGCATGTTGATTCAGAGATGGCGGCATCAGAAGTCCTCCCAGGGGTTGGTGTCATCTCTTCACAGGTGTTCTTCGTATCTTTGTAAGAGGCTGGATCCAAACTGGAGCTGGTGTAAACTCTAGTTACCTCGGGATTGGACAGAAAAGCAAATGTAAAATGATTAGTGTAGCTGCTGTTCATAACATTTCAAACAAAAGATTATCACTTCATCTGATATAACTGGAGTGCAAGTTTATGAGATGAATTATGTGAATGCTTGAATAAAGAAATGTGACTTTAACTAGATTTAAACTGGGAGAGCAAGTCTGAGCCCTGAACATTATCAGGAAGGCTATTCCAGAGTTTAGCCTATTCCAAATGTGAAAATGCTCTCCCTGCTTTAGTCCTAGGTACTACCAAAAAATCCAGAATTTTGTTACCTTAAAGAACGTTATGGATTGTAGGGCGATAGAAGATCAGGAGCTGAACCATTTAGGGCCTTATAGGTCAGTAACAATACTTTGTAATGATACTGAACTTAATAGGTAACCAGTGTAGAGATGATAAAATTGGAGTTATATGATCATATTTTCTTGACCTGTTAAGAACTCTATAAACTGCATTTTGTTTGTAGTTTGTTTATTGAGGATGCAGGACAACCACCTAGTAGTGCATTACAATAATCCAGTCTAGAGGTCATGAATGCTTTTTTGTATCAGAAACCGATAATGTTCTGTAGCTTAGCGATGTTTTTGAGGTCAAAGATGGCTGTTTTTGTAAAATTTGAAATATGATTATCGAGTTGCTGTCTAATATAACACCGAGGTCTTTAAATGTAGAGGATGAAGTAACAGTACATTCTAGATGAAAATTGTATTCTAAGAGATTCTGTGTACAGGTTTCTTATCTGAGTTTAACAGAAGAAAATTACAGGTCATCCAATATTTTATATCATTAACACACTTATATCATTCATTTAGAGATTTCTTCTGGTTGTGATGACATATATAACTGAATATCATTAGCATAACAGTGGAAACTTAATTAATTGTTTTCTAATAATATTAACAAGAGGCAGCATGTACAGTGCTCAGCATAAATGAGTACCTTAGCGTAAAAAGAACCTTACTTTCATGTTATAAGTTAAAGAGATGTTATATTAAACTTAGTCTTGTCAACATTTTGGAAATTGTTTTTGTGTTCATTGAGATATTGTTTAAAATGTTACTTTTCAAAAGGGGTGTACTCATTTACGCTGAGCACTGTATATTGAAAATAGAAGAGGGCCTAAAACAGACCCTTGTGGCACTCCATAATTTACTGATGTTAACTAAATGACAGACTGACGTTTAAATAAAAAAATATGGAATAACACTCCCACATAGTCTTTCTACTCTTTAAGGCAAGTTGGTTCACTTGGCTGCTATCTTGGTAACATCCCAGACCTGCTATTGTGTATGTAGGCAAAATTAATAGCTCCTATCTACAGTACTTAAATAGGGAAACTACCAGAACCTGTCTAACATGTTTCAGGTCAGTAATAAAATAAAGCAATAACATGGGCATCTTTGCTGTGGTCTCCAGTAGTTGTTGTTCCATCTTCGATTCTTCTTCGACGTTGAAACAACAGTCAGGGCCTGTGTTGCCACATTGTAGACCCACTAATTGGTGCAGATAATACCAAACACATGCACAAACTGAAGTTAGAAAAACCGGTCTGCTTGCATACTAATCCTGGCCGATATGAAGATAAAATCGTATATAGATGATATCTCACAAGTGCCTCAATGTTGATTGCAACAGTGAGTAAAATGACATGATAAACCTAGGATTATGTTTTAAATAGCCCAGTAGTTACCATTCATGTATCTTATTTAGTGTTTTTCATACTATGCAGTTGGTTAAAGCAATATATTAAAGGTATTATGGATAAGATGCCTGGCGTGGCGTGTCACAGACAGAGATACTGGCAATTTTGTCTCTGGTGGGGTCGGGCGCAAGGCCGACATGAGCTCAACTGCCACTCTAGGCAAAACACCATTGTGCCACCCCCACTTCACACTCACAATTACACAATCTTTGAGATGCATGTGAAAGACTGGATATTTTGATAATTGATAAAATTGCACTGAAACGAAGCATACACTTTCTTCACTTTTTTTTCTTTTCTTTTTTCACTTTTGGCCGCTGATAAATTGGGCTGGCAGCAGTGCCTTTTTGACATGAAGACAGTTTCACATGGGACACGGAAGCATAAGTCTCTAGATCATTTTTAATGAGAGACACGCGGAAAGCGGCAAATTAGTGGTAGTTCTAATAGCGGCGAAGCGATGGTGTGAAAGCAGTGCTCTTACACCCGAAATCCCGTCACTTGTGGTTATAAATATTATGAATATTAATGTATGATGTATATAAATATATTACACATGCAAGAAGATGCATGCGTAATAGGGCTGGATGATTAATCGAAAAGTAATCGAAACCGAAATTCAGAACCTCTAACCGACGTAATTTTCCCATGTCGGTTATTTAGTTTTTTTAAATTCTGTTACTACTTCCTGCCCCGTCCAGTCAGTGGCATAAAAGCAAAACACAGAGGTTAACGCCGAGTCAACACATAGTGATGGTGTGCGAGCGATGAGCCTTGCGTCTTCACTAAACTTTGTCAGTTGTATTTGTTTTATGGTTTGGACATTCAAGCGATTAGACGATCGGGATGTGTATTAAATTATTATATCGAGCTACCGCGCTCACGCAGCTGCATTGTGACACGAACACTCATACAAACAGTAGCTGCGCAAAACGTGAAGATCGCGCGCACAGAGAGGAACGCAGAAACTAGTTGTCAGCGCTGTCCTGTGATTTATCACTAAAGTAGCTTAGAAACTCAACTTATTATAGCATATATTTTTCTACTTTTGAAGGAACTATTTACAACCCACAGCTTCACAATTAATAGAGAGATGGTATGACTAATTCACACACGCAATCACACGTACTGGTACTGTGCTAATTTATCTGTATCTGATTTACAACGAGCAGAAATCTGTAAGAAATTATACGAACCATAGATAAAATAACTGCTGATAGTGAGCTATGATGTCAGATCGCTCTTTCAATAGGAAAAAATATCCCACCTTTAATAGTCAATCATATTTCCGGTACAAACCTTAAAAAAATAAAAAATAAAATAAAAAATCGTTCATTAATCGTAATTGAGGTAAAATTTTCAATTAATCGAGGTTTTGATTTTAGGCCATAATCGTCCAGCCCTAGTGCGTAATATATTTATATATGTCATATATTAATACATTAACGCTTTCTCTCACACATACATAAGCCTACCTTTCAGAAGTGTATATCAGGCTTTAAAATCATTAGTCATCACTAGCAGTAAATTCATCATTTTTTGTATTCATTTCCGGATAGTTTTGACCTATGCTGCTATAAGAGTCGGGGCATGGCAGCACTATTATGTAGAATGAAGGGAAGTTAATTTAGATTTAGAATAACTAATGGGGTGATAAGTTGTTGATATAAGTGCAATAATTCCGACGAATGTCCAAACAACCACCCTACCTCTCTTTCTTGCCGCTCTGACCTTGCTGCCACACTAGGTGGCTGCCTATTTCGCCTATAGGCGCGCGCCAGCCCTGGTTGGGTGGTTAGACAATAAAATTGGATATTACAATTTTTTATTTTTTTTTGCGGTCTTTGACACATTTTTGTGTATTCGACCGTTTAGGCGTGAACCCGAAGCTCAAAGTTCACTTTGCTTGTCCGTGTTCCGCTCCGTCTCGGAGCGCACGCACAGAAATCCACTTGAGGAACTGTATGAGCTCTCTTTCACGCTTTTAATAACTCTCATTAGGGTGTGCTCACACTAGGCACGGTTGCATTGAACTGAGCCCGGGTCAAACGCGCTCGGGCGTGGTTCAGAACACCTAGTGTGAGTACACCCTTAAATATCAAGCACGTCCCATTTTATAAAAATCAGGTCCTATGATTTTATTGATTTGCACCTTAAGTTCGGGCTTTTAAGGAGGAGTGAAAACATGCGGCACAATTATCGTTTAATCTCGATTATCGTATTTTCATAATCGTCGAATGCCAAAATCGAAACTTGATTTCGATTAATCACACAACCCTTGTGACATCTTTTCTTCACTGTGGATTTAGACAATTTAGTTATAAGTTTACTCTTTAACAACACTAAAAAACTTTGTTAGCCACTTATTATTTAGCAAGTTTGATAAATACTATAAGTAAAAGTAAGCTGAAAACTTAGTCTTAAAAAAAGAACAGAACTGTCAACTCATGGATAGTGAAGCAATTGTGGCCAGTATTCAAATTAAAATATTCAGTTGGAAAATTTACTGGAAAAACTATGTTGGCCTCACTGGTGTCCTATTTTCAATGTGTATACTAATTAGGATAGAAAGATAACTTGAATGCAGGGTGTCTATAGGTGAATCAGTGGTCTTAAATGCTCTTTTAGAGTCTGAGCAAATTGTGTATATATTCAACATATATTTCCTCCTCCTTTAAGGTGTTTTTAAAATACAGCTCTAGCAGGTTTTTCTGTCCTTAAATTCAAAGGTCAAGCTTATTTTAGCTGGAAATATTCTGATTATTCCTGAGCTAATGCTTTAATTATAATTGCTTTACATGAAACACAAGTAACCTGAAACATAAAATAAAATACAAAATTATTAATAAAATGTTACGTATTTAGATAAAAATGTATTTTATATGAAATATATGAATTATATGAAAGTACCATAATAACTATATTATTGTGAAGTATAATGCTCTTACAAGATCAGAAAAACAAGCTTTGAAATATCTAAACATGGCTGAAATATCTGAACATGAACATGACACACAGTTTATTTTTTGACAGCAAATGAGAAGAGTGGACTTTGTGCTCAAACTGAACATCTCATTAGCTTCAAAATTTCTTACAAGCTTTTCATGTTTGCATCAGCATGCTGCGGCTGTGTAGTGGAGCTCCTGCGTACAGCGTCAGCAGGAGAGGAACCATTAGTATATTCACGCTGTGGCAGCACCACACTGTTAATGCAGCATGAAAGCTTCACAACCTCCATCTTACACAGGCCCATCTCCACCAGCACATCCTCATTTCTCCCTCATCCCGTATCACAGCCCATCCTGTCATAGCTGCTGTTTTGAGTTGTGACTGCACTGGAAGGGATTACGGCAAACACCTCCATGTGGTGGGTGTCTGACCCCCTTTTTTATGGGTCGGCAGAGGAGAGACGATCGCTCTGGCTGCTGTCAGGCAGGGGGTGTGGGGGGCTGGTATTGTTCTACGCCTCCTCCTCCTCCTCCTCCGCGCCTCTCTCTTTGTGTCTGGCACCATCGAGACATCTAGCTCACTCTTGGATTACAACTGCATTCTCCTGAGTGTGGATGTGTGGTGAACACACTTTCAAAAGCATGCACGCATGTTTATGTCTTGTTAATGTGTAAGCTGAAGATCGTGTTTGATGACACAGCACCAGGGTTATTATCATTAACTAAAACCATAAAGAAAATCTTTGCAACTTGAAACAAAAGTGACTGAAATAAAATATATAAAAAAATCATAAACTTATTTTATTTCTGTTAGTTGACAAGGCAACATTTCTCCTTTTTGTTTAGTTTAACTTGAAATACTAAAATAACTTAAACTAAATACAAATACTAAAAACTAATAAAAATGTATAAAAACAATGTAGTATATATTATAATATGCATATGTATATATCAAAAAATAACTAATAAAAATAACAATAACAACCAAAATACTAAAACTTGAACTAAAATGAAAGTGGAAACAAAATATAAAAATAAAATTAATAAGAACTATAATAGTATATCAATGATACTAAAATAGGACTGCACAGCACAACATCCTGTTTTTGCACAAATATATGAATGCACAAAATAATGTAGCCAACCCATAGGAGCCTTGCCCAGGCGTATTCACAATGACAACATTTTTCAGATACAAAGTGACCTGAAATCATCCGTTTTCAGTGGTGGCGATTCTAAGCAACATGGCCACAAAAGCGATTGACAGAGTTGACCAGCTTTATGCAAATGTGCAGCGGTACGACAACTATCAATGCAGGCATTGAAGGTCACGTGATCTGCCGCTTGATATCATTGGGTACCGCAGTTGAGAGCACTATAGTGACTTGGCGACCTCCAGAAATTTGATTACCCTCTAGGCCAACCACCTTTTAAGGATTAGTTGACTTTCAAATGTAAATTACCCCATGATTTACTCACCCTCAAGCCATCCTAGGTGTACATGACTTTCTTCTTTCAGACAAATACAATCGGAGATATATTGATATCACCCTGATGCTCCAAAGCTTTATAATGGCAGTGAACGGAAACCACTTGTTTGAAGCTAGAAAAAAGTGCATCCATCCATCATAAACATACTCCACACGGCTCTGGGGGGTTAATAAAGGCCTTCTGAAGTGAAGCAATGCGTTTGTGTAAGAAAAATATCCATATTCTAGAAGTTATAAAGTAAAATATCTAGCTTCTGCCAGACCTCCTTCCATATTCAACTTATGAAAAACTTGTTTTATTTACATTTACATTTGACATTTTATGCATTTGGCAGACGCTTTTATCCAAAGCGACTTACATTGCATTATCCTATACATTTGTATCCGAGTATGTGCAATCCCTGGGATCGAACCCATGACCTTGGCATTGCTAGTGCCATGCTCTAACCACTGAGCTACAGGAAAGCTTTATAAGTTGAATACGGAAGGCGTAGGACGTAGCGTAAGTGTTTTGAACTGCGAGAGGCGTTACACTTGACAAGTTACACAAGTTGAATATGGAAGGTGGCCTGGCGGAAGCTAGATATATTTTACTTTATAAATCGTTAAATATGGATTTTCTTCTTACACAAATGCATCGCTTCGCTTCAGAAGGCCTTTATTAACCCCCCGGAGCCGTGTGGAGTATGTTTATGATAGATGGATGCACTTTTTTTGAGCTTCAAACAGGTGGTTTCCGTTCACTGCCATTATAAAGCTTGGGAGCATCAGAGTGATTATTAATATATCTCTGATTGTGTTTGTCTGAAAGAAGAAAGTCATTTACACTTAGGATGGTTTGAGGGTGAGTAAATCATGGGGGGGTAATTTACATTTTAAAGTGAACTAATCCTTTAACCAAGAATTTCCATACAATCAAAGACATTTTGATAGTAACTTCGTTTTTATTTCTGTTGCTTTTTACTTTGGGTCACATACCTTCAGTGAAATCTCATTGTTCAAAATCACATATATTGAAAATAAAGTATATTTTGAATTTGATTCACACGTCATTTCAGCTTTCAGTGTGGACAGTCAAATAACGTGATCCTTAAAAACGTATCGCATTGCACCTGTTTACCACACTCTGTTACAGTTATTCCATGTGCAGTGAAATCAGGCTTTGTCATGCATTGCAGCACTGCACAATAAACAGATCAACTTTCTCGCCTTTCTTCTAGATTCAATACAGCCACTACGGTCTGTAGTTAACTCAAGCATTCTGTTGTCTCAAACGCACACTCATCCTGGCTGCTCATGAAACTCCTTGGATGATGAATGAGAGCACTGTTATCACCCTTGATAGTCATTAGCTTAAGGCAGTTCCTTTGGCATCCAGATGGGCACATAATGGCAGCTTCCTCTCTGCTGTGAGCTGCCCATAGACCCATCTCACACTCACAGGTGCCACACACACACACACAAAGAGCCTCTTATGGCAAAAGGGAGATGGTTGGCGCAAACAAGACACATTTGCATGGCGTTTCCATCTCCTCTTAAAACGGTCCTGCCCAAACGTCTCTCTTAAGGGCTGCATTAAATCTGAGATCTTCCCTTTATGACTAGCTTTAAATCAACGCAAAGTAATTATTTCCATAAACTGATGTATTTCTGATTGAAACAGGACGTTGAGCTTGAGCAGAAAGATTTCCATGGAACATGGAGATATTTAGCATAATGTTCATGATACTCACTTCTATACAATAATAGTGAATGGGGATCGACGCTGTTGAAGCACCATCAAAGTATTATTACACATGACAACACGACTTGTGCACTATTAGGGCTCAATGTTAAGGATTTTGGGACAGTGTTCATATTTTTAAGTGCCGTGCCAAAATTGACACTGGCCCCACCACAAATAAATAAATAAATAAATATAAATAAATAAAACAGTTATTGTTTTCATTGTTTTTGACCAATGTAATCTTGTATTGTAATAAATAATGTTATGGCACAAAAATTTTAGATACCAGTGAGATTTCACAATTCTCAATTCCAATTTTGACACAACAGCTAAAACTATAGTCTAACTAATATACATTTCAATGACAAGTAAACAGTCAGTAATAAAATAATAATGAAAAAAATTAAGCTATAAGCAGTAGCGCAAATAAATTTTCAGTAATAGTTTTCAGGTACAGAAATTGATCAAAGTAATCAAATGTAAAATAACATTGCATAGTCTTCACTGTATAACATAAATACAGATTAATCCTCACAATTAAAGTTACAAAAGTTATTCACTCCATAGGAGTGAGTGATTTTCTCTTTGTCTTTTGTTGTTTGATTAACAATAATGACACAACAGGTATATTAGGCTGCTGTCACTTTAAGACTAATATGCTGATCCAATATACTGGTACTGATACACATGCATTTTATTTCACAACTGTTTATGTTCACATAAGAGTGCCCTTCAAGTGCAAAAAAATAAGCAAAGGAGAACTCAATTCAATATTCACTAGTCGTCTGAGACGCGGATTTCTGGATGCATACTTCGGATGTGTGCGCACAGAAAACTTCTCACGAGTACTGAATTAAGTTCTCTTTCTCATCTTCTTGCGCAGTTCCGTCAACTGTCCTCAGCGTCTTTCACGCTGGCCCCGGGCCATGGGACAGTCCTTATTTTCAAGCCCTGACTATATAATAGTTCTAAAGTCATACAATGTATTTTTGTGAGACTGAATATAAAAGGTATTTTAGCTCTCAAATATCATTTGTCTTTGCGTACATGTTGCATCAAGACAGCACATCATGCCAAAATTAGGGTCGAAATGTGTCAATTATGTAAATACATTGATTTGTGTGGAATGCGTCGTCGATGCATTTGCACTGTTTACGTTCAGCCCCAGTGGTGGCCCCAGCTCACGGGAATGCTGACTTTATCCCAAAAATCTCAAAATCTCATCAAAAGTGTTAGAATTCTATAAACATTGACCTAATAAAATGGTGTTCTACTTGTTTTGTAAAAGTGAAATGGCCTACCACAGCAGCACAACTGCAATACAGGAGAATCTCAAAATGACGAGTTGGGCTAGGCTGAGTTTTTGGGCATTTGAATGGCTTTTGAGGTAAATATAACATTACGTGATATAGTTCTCTTTTCTTTTTTTTTGTAATGATGCCTTTCTATGGTTGAAACACCAATTGAGCGATTACATGAGACATGATATAGATTTCAGTAAGTTGTACTGTATCTTTCAACATAACTTCTGATGTTCATTCATGTTTCTTGGTCCAAGCCTCTACTCGTTTATGAGCACTACTTACTCATATTACACATTTAGGTAAGCTTTTATAAACACGGTGCATATAAAACAGTCTCCGGGCTCACAGTGCCCTGGACACAAATAATTTAATGATTCATAAAAGATGAATCACTGTCTGGTCAGTGGTCATCTGGAATTTCAGTATGGAGATAAAGGTTAGGATTGTGATTTTTCGGTTGTTTTACCACACATTGTGAGTGTATTTTAGTACTGTTTTTTTTTTGCTTTTGACATCTGATTATTTATTGGCAAGTTAACCAAAGGATTAATTGACTAATCAGAAAATAATCAATAAATGTAACAGAAAACACATTAATTAACATTACTGATAACAAAAAATAAGAAGAAGCTTCTTATAAAATTATAATTTGTGTTGTGTAAAGCAGGGACTTCTGAGAATATCGTTTTACTGTTTTTTTTATTTTTTATATGGTAATTCATAGCTTTACCTGCAAAACCCATATATTTGACAGTATTTTACAATAAAAATACATGCAATGTGATGTTAAAGCATTTAAAGTTTCATACCACCCTGTATATGGTATGGTAATTTACAGTTAACTAATTAACTTTTAATGTAGTATTTTTCTGTAACATATTTAGAGTGCATGAAATTATATCAAAATATGGTTAATGTTACTGAATCGATGTCTGTGAGAAACTTGCTGGAATCCCTGACCCGCTTTCAGCGGGCCAGTCCTGAACGCTGTGGTCTCAGGCCCTTCTGTCAGTCACTCCATAACATTGTCAGACCTCTGATCTCTGAATCTCTAGTCTCCTTCCTGAAGCCCATCTGACCGGTCTGACCCTGGGTCAGTGCTGTCCCCAGCTTCACTTTTTTTTTTTGCCTTTTTTCCTGACTGCTTGGTCCCTAGTGAACAAGGGGTACTTTGCTGATGGACATGTTCCTCTACTTTTAGCTGGTATATAGCCTCATAGAAGCACCTCTGACTGCACCACAGAATAGATTGTGTGTTTGAGTGTTAAATATGGTTATGAAAGATATATATTTTGGTCTTCTGTTATATTTTTGACTAAGAAAAAGCTCACCAATGTTTTATCATTTTCTCCACATCATGTGGTTTTCTGGATTCATAACCAGTTTTAAAAGTATTTTGATGTACAACGTATGAGCAGAACCAGCTAAGTTTCGTCATGAATGCACACATAAATTAAAATACATAGAAACAAAAATCTAAGAGTATGAAAAATCTGTTTGTAATCGTGCCCATTTTCTCACAAACACAGCCGATTGGACATCAGTGACGTCCATTTAGTGGACTCAGTCTCTCTCTCGTTCTCATCCCCCATCGCTCACTTCCTCTCTGCTCATCAGTCTAAATGACCATAAGTAACCCTGTGATTCTGGTAGATTTACCTGTCTGACTGGGAGTTTTTTTTAAGGCTCAGTTTTTTGGTGCTCTCTCCTATTTTGTTGTATTTTGATATTTTCGGTCTTGAGTGCCTTATTGCAAATATTAAAGGGGACCTATTATGTCCCTTTTCACAAGATGTAATATAAGTCCCTGGTGTCCCCAGAATGTGTCTGTGAAGTTTCAGCTCACAATACCCCACAGATCATTTATTATAGCTTGTCAAATTTGCCCCTATTTGGGTGTGAGCAAAAACAAGCCGTTTTTGTGTGTGTCCCTTTAAATGCAAATGAGCTGCTGCTCCCGGACCCCTTTCCAGAAGAGGGCGGGGCTTTAACAGCTCTCACTTCGGTTGCTCAACAACAACAAAGGTGGAGAATCTCACACAGCCAAAATGAGGATTGTCAGTAACGGTGTTCAGCCTTACATTGTTCAAACCGGAGTCGGACACTGATGGAGAGACTCAGGAAGAAGTTACTGGACATTTCTGAATGGTTAGTGAATAAATTTATGTAGCTGCTGTGGAGTTGATTCAACTCATCGACTAGCATGTGCCGTCATGTTAACCTTTTGTGCAAATCCAGCGTTGAATTGACCCTCGTTTGTGAAGCAGTCCAGCGTAAAATGACGGCATGACAACAACACTCTACTTCTTCTCTAAAGCAGCCCGACATGCAGCCACATCCATGTTCTCAGGGGCGGGGTTTATGTAAATTTTGGAGTTTGTGATGTCACTAACCTCGGAAGAAGCTCATTGTAGTCCCTACCAGCCATTCGTTGTAGTCCTTAAAAAGTGATTTCTGTTAAAGAAAATACCTCCCTTTGCATTGAACTTTGAGTGTCGTAACTTTGCAGATGTTGTTTATGCTGAAACAGCAACATTACATACTAACTGAAGTTAAAAAAGTGAAATCATAATCAAGGACACACTTGTAACATAATAACTCAACATAATAATAACAATAATAACATTAACACGGTTGTGGTGGTTGTGACGTCACCCAACTTATGGATATTTATTAGGTTATACACAATTAGGGCTGGGCGGTTTTTCATATTTTTTCGATTAATTCGAATTTATGTTTTGCCTCAATTTTATTATTTTTTGAATTGAGAAATTGCGATTTTGAATAAAAATGTTAGCAAGCGTTCAATTAGACATGTTGACAATACACCAATGATAACCGCATTAGGAGAAGAAAATGATCCGACCTCATGATGGCGCCGGCGCGCCTGATTAACCGCTCTCATGTGAAGCTCTATGAATGTAGAACACATTCTTAAGCGGCTGTTCATTCAGAAATCCGTTATNTTATGAAAGATATATATTTTGGTCTTCTGTTATATTTTTGACTAAGAAAAAGCTCACCAATGTTTTATCATTTTCTCCACATCATGTGGTTTTCTGGACTCATAACCAGTTTTAAAAGTATTTTGATGTACAACGTATGAGCAGAACCAGCTAAGTTTCGTCATGAATGCACACATAAATTAAAATACATAGGAACAAAAATCTAAGAGTATGAAAAATCTGTTTGTAATCGTGCCCATTTTCTCACAAACACAGCCGATTGGACATCAGTGACGTCCATTTAGTGGACTCAGTCTCTCTCTCGTTCTCATCCCCCATCGCTCACTTCCTCTCTGCTCATCAGTCTAAATGACCATAAGTAACCCTGTGATTCTGGTAGATTTACCTGTCTGACTGGGAGTTTTTTTTAAGGCTCAGTTTTTTGGTGCTCTCTCCTATTTTGTTGTATTTTGATATTTTCGGTCTTGAGTGCCTTATTGCAAATATTAAAGGGGACCTATTATGTCCCTTTTCACAAGATGTAATATAAGTCCCTGGTGTCCCCAGAATGTGTCTGTGAAGTTTCAGCTCACAATACCCCACAGATCATTTATTATAGCTTGTCAAATTTGCCCCTATTTGGGTGTGAGCAAAAACAAGCCGTTTTTGTGTGTGTCCCTTTAAATGCAAATGAGCTGCTGCTCCCGGCCCCCTTTCCAGAAGAGGGCGGGGCTTTAACAGCTCTCATTTCGGTTGCTCAACAACAACAAAGCTGGAGAATCTCACACAGCCAAAATGAGGATTGTCAGTAACGGTGTTCAGCCTTACATTGTTCAAACCGGAGTCGGACACTGATGGAGAGACTCAGGAAGAAGTTACTGGACATTTCTGAATGGTTAGTGAATAAATTTATGTAGCTGCTGTGGAGTTGATTCAACTCATCGACTAGCATGTGCCGTCATGTTAACCTTTTGTGCAAATCCAGCGTTGAATTGACCCTCGTTTGTGAAGCAGTCCAGCGTAAAATGACGGCATGACAACAACACTCTACTTCTTCTCTAAAGCAGCCCGACATGCAGCCACATCCATGTTCTCAGGGGCGGGGTTTATGTAAATTTTGGAGTTTGTGATGTCACTAACCTCGGAAGAAGCTCATTGTAGTCCCTACCAGCCATTCGTTGTAGTCCTTAAAAAGTGATTTCTGTTAAAGAAAATACCTCCCTTTGCATTGAACTTTGAGTGTCGTAACTTTGCAGATGTTGTTTATGCTGAAACAGCAACATTACATACTAACTGAAGTTAAAAAAGTGAAATCATAATCAAGGACACACTTGTAACATAATAACTCAACATAATAATAACAATAATAACATTAACACGGTTGTGGTGGTTGTGACGTCACCCAACTTATGGATATTTATTAGGTTATACACAATTAGGGCTGGGCGGTTTTTCATATTTTTTCGATTAATTCGAATTTATGTTTTGCCTCAATTTTATTATTTTTTGAATTGAGAAATTGCGATTTTGAATAAAAATGTTAGCAAGCGTTCAATTAGACATGTTGACAATACACCAATGATAACCGCATTAGGAGAAGAAAATGATCCGACCTCATGATGGCGCCGGCGCGCCTGATTAACCGCTCTCATGTGAAGCTCTATGAATGTAGAACACATTCTTAAGCGGCTGTTCATTCAGAAATCCGTTATTGTGTTATAAAAATGAGACACAGGCAGTGGAATGAGAAAAAAAGGTGAAGTTATTAAACGCGAGTTGAGCTTTTCTTTTTTTTTTTTACTTGACCGCCGTGTTTTTACAATGCCGTTTCATGGGCGAGACGCTGCAGAAGACACAAGAAAAGTGCAACACCTAAACATGTCCGCCAAACATAAAAACAATATGACATATAGCGCAATGGAATGCAAAAACCTGTAAACCTGTTTGATATTTCATGTTTGCATGATGGTAACAGGCTGAAAGCTGCTGTTGTTTTCTGTTTTTACAATGCATTTGCTGTTAATAATAGCCTATTACTGGTGTTATTTATTGCTATTTTTGGCTAAGAAATATTTAGCATTTTCTTATTTTATTTTATTTTATTTCTGAGTAGCTATATAGGATGTGTTTAAGATATGTTTGTACAACATTTGTCTTCATATTTCAGGCATATTTCTGCAAAGATATTTAACAAATTGTTTTACATGTTGATCACTTTATGTGTGGTGCACTTGGAATTGAACTTTTTTTAACCAGATTGTTAATAAAGAGAATGTTACTTAAATCATATTGTAGTTAAGTTTTTAAGGTGACTAGTTAAACGGTAAAAAAAAAAAAAAAAATCGAAATCGTGAATCGGTCAATCGTTCAGAAAAATCGAGATCTTATTTTTTTGCCATATCGCCCAGCCATATACACAATTAATTTAATGTGATCTTTTTACCGCTCAAATAAATTGTCTGTATGATCTGCTGATCCTGGAGACTGTCTGTAGAGGAATATTTGCCACTGCTGGTACCGGGATTGTGTAAGTCATTATTGTAAGTGAATAAATTCATGGAGCAGCAATCAAAGGCCAAGTATGACTTCATGGATACCAGGGTCAGAAATTAACTTTTCATTCAAGGGGCAATATTTGCCTCCTCAAATTGATTTCCTGGCATTTTTTTATTTTATTTTTTTATTTTTTTACCTTTGGAAGGGTAATTTTTAGAATTACCTTATTAAATGTATCTGTGTTGTCTTTTGTCAAATACAAAACTTTGTCAAATTCAATCAAAATTCTATAGGCTGCTAGCTAAAACATTTTATCAACACCAACAAAAGCCATCTATAAAAGTGGCACAAAAGCTGCATCTGTCATGGCATTTGTTTATTTACACAAAGGTACATTTGACACTTTTACACAACAATTCATAAAGATATTGTATTATTAAATGCATAAATTATATAAACTGTATAATGAAAAAGACACAATTTTTGTTTTTGGAATTGTTTTTTGGAGAAAAAAAGAAAGAAAAAGATTTGGGGCAAAAATGCCTCAAATGCAAAAATGCCACCAAAAAAAACTAAATTACATCTTTATGTCAGTATATGTATCAAGAGTATGCATTTTGTTTTGTGATTTGATGGAAAAGTAATAGATTACAACACAAGTCTTTAAGCAATGTGTGAGAGAGAACATTGCGACCATCACTTTCTGCCCTTGATGATGTCTGCCCCACATCAAGTGGTCATAAAACATGACTACATCACATTAAAAATAAAACCGCCAAATCTCTGCTAATTATAACTCACCATATTGAAATCGAATTGAATATGCTTCCTCTGTATTAGATGCATCACTGACACAAACAGTGTCATAGTGTTTTCAGGACTCGAAATTAACTTCAAAAAGTTAGGAGCACCAGCAAAAATGTATTTGATCAATAAATTTAATTAGAATAATAAGACACTATAGGGCTGTTACCAATCAAATTAAATAATTTACTCTCAAAAATTACAACTGCATTAAATAATGTTATGAGATTGTTTTACTTTCTTTTTTTGTGAATATACAAATAAGACATGTTTTGAAAGAATGATACTTTTAAACATGAAACTAAACCATCAGTGGTCATCTTAATGAGTGAGTCATTGAGTCATTCATTCAAACGATTAGTTCAAATGGCTGATTCATTCAAGTATGAGGCAGTTGTTTATGAATGGGTCATTGAATCTTTGACTCAACCGATTCGTTCAAAACACTGAATCATTCAGTAATGAGAACACAGCAGTGTTGCTGTGAGATGCACTATGCCTATGGTTCTGCTGTGATCTGTGTTTGGAATTATTTTACTGCTGAAACTGAACAAAAACAGTCAATATTTTGTCTAAAATGTGACTTAATATTACATACTTGTTTATTGAACTGATGAAATCAGTGTCACATTTTCACTCGTGATTGTATTCAGGAAGACAGCGCTCTTAGTTGTGTAACGTTGCTTAACTGTATCATATGTTATAAATATAAAAATGTTACCATCAGTACTTTATATAATATTATCCACTATCTATTGCCACTTACACTAAATGTAATAAAAAAATCAGTCATTCTCACGTTTTGGTGATTCCCTAGTTTTTTTTTTTACTGACGTTTTAATGGGCAAGTGTAATTTTCTTTCAGTTGCCCTTTCAAAAAATCAACTTATACCCGGACAAGCGTTAATGTCGACTCCTGTTTAACTCTTCTCATCTCTCTTTATTTCTTTTCATTTTGCTCGCTAGTTAGCTCCCTGTCACGTGACAACGGAGCGCAGTGAAAGGGAGTGGTTGACGCTAATATTATCCAACCTTATATCTGCTTTAAACTTAAGAATGTAAAGATGTTTAATTGGTTGTGTGATAGAACAGTGGGCTGGTCACTGTATCAGCTCACAGGAGGCACACACTGTGTAGTAATTAGCCAATGTTTTGTAGAGAAATGAAAACAGGTCACACCTCAATAATTATTTGCATGTGCACATTTTGAGGTCGCACACAATTTAGGGAGCATATGTGACCAAAATTGTTTTAAATGGTGGGGACAAAGTTGATCATGGCAAAATGCAGATTCAGATTATGAAGACAATTGCTTTGGAATAACCTGCGCTGGAGAACTGTCCACAATAAGAGCAGGAAAGAGCAAGAAAATAAATAAACGTTGACAAAGTTGACAAAACACATTTATATGTGTGGCCTTAATATAAAGTCAGTATACTGTTTTCAGTTAATGATGGAGAAATACTGCCACGTCCAGTTCCTCTATTCCTCTGTTTCTCTTTCTGACAGTCTGTGTTTTGGAGTAGTGCAAATACTGAAACGTTTGTTGTGTTAGAGTGATTTGTATTGAGTTGCTTCCCTCTTCTGGATTGTTTGGGTAATGCAGTCATGTTTCCTAAAATCTGCAGAAAAGCATGTGGTTCATTTTAAACAAGATGTTACTTGATCACTGGTTGACGTGAATGCCCTTCAAAATTCTGTCTATTCATAGGTTGTCCTTGGCACATTATCCAAAATAACTTGATCAGTAAAGTGATTCACATCATTGAGTTACCTGCACTATTGTAGCAGGACACATGGTAATTACTTGAACTTTTTTAGTCCCTGTTGTGTGTGTAGGTTGAACACACTTATGCAGATATTGACTTTAGATCTATAGTTTTTGCCACATAAAAAGTTGACCAGTGTTTTTATTTCATTTTGCATTGTAAGACATGCACTTTCTTTCTTAAAGTGAGACTCGACAGTATTTTCAGCAAAATGCTATTAATTCAATTTTGTACATTGTATTTTATATCACTGTGAAATAAGTAAAACTGGACCATGCATTTTATAATATACATTTTACGTCAGTGTGTTTTACTATTTAAAAAAAAACCTTGTTTTAACTACTCATTTTCACATAAAGGTCAAGTCAGCAAGTGAGTCAACTATTAATTCAGTAAACAAAGTTGTTAGACTGTTTTCTGAATGGACTTTAATTTGGTAAAATGTAGTGCATTTATTACAGTAATGTTAGTCATTTTGTTTATACATTTTTTTGTAAATTTTCCCCAAATGTTTTATTAAAAATAGCATGAATTATAGAAATGTGACATTTTAACATGATACATATATGCTTTAGTGTTCAAATAAAGACAGTACAAACACCTTAAAAGTCAGACATCCAGATTTATTACAATAATGCAAATGATATTTTGGCGACACGTTGGAAAAATACGTTATACAGTGTTTTGTAAGAAATTTAGATCAGTCTTACAATGTCTAAAAGCTTCCGCCTCTCCATGAATCTCTCACCTAATGCTTGTTGCACACAAACATGTCAGAGGTGTCTGTCATTGATTGAAAGTTTGTTGCTTTGTCAGCATCAAGGCCATTCAAACGAACAGCATTGCACCATGTGACATTGACTCAATGCTGTTTCAAACCTGGAAGACAAAAAAAAAAAACTAAATTAACCATTTTCCTCTTTATAAATAATATCAATAATAAAAAAGATTAACAATGCTATTATTGTAATTTTTGATCTCCAACACATATTTGTTTAACATCTCAAAAATGATTGAGGTGTTCCATTGTTACAGCAGTGTACAGTTTGCAGTCGGCAAGTTTTCAGTGTTTCATATGCTGTGCCTTGAGGGATAAATTGTTATCATAAAATTATGAGATTGAACATCATGTACAAACTATGTGCTTACAGACCGCGATCTCTGACCTTCCTGTGGTTTTTTTTTTAGACTGCTCTCTGGTCCTTTATATCATATGACTGCCATTTCCACATCATTAACTTTCTTGTCCTTATATGGATGGACTTTGACTTGCTTGTAATCGTTGATTTCTTATGTGCCTTTGGGATATATAAACTAAGCATTATAAAAATCATCTAGTCTGTGGGATGTCTGAACAGCTAGTCAACTAGTTGGTCTTAAAAAATGAATAAATAAAAATCTTCCACAGAAGAAAGAAACCTGTTCAGTTTTGTAATGACATTTTTGTGTCCACTACTGCTAATAATAATCTCTGTATTATCAGCTGGTTTGTGAACAAAACTTTTATACAATACAAAAGCCTAAATACAATCAGCAAAAGTAAATGGACTACATCAAAGTTAGAGTTAGAATAGTTTGCAAGAGCGCGATTATGAGCACAATGATGCTGTGAAAGCGACAATTGAATAGATGATTTTGGTAGTTGTACCACAGAGTCATCTGTTTACAAGAGCATTGTGCTCAAGGTCAAGTAAACCGACTGTAATAGCAGATAACAGCTGCAGTCCTAATGTTTATTTCGTCAGGTTTTTTTTTTTTTTTTAGTTTCAGTGACTTATCAGGTATTGCAGTGTCTGGGAGTTGCCTCTCAAATGTGCTGATTCAGAAGTTGTGGTGGCACGTGGGAGCTGTGAATCCCAGGCAGGTACACCATCACTCCATGGCTGGTCTATTCTAGGGCTGAGCAAACAAAAATTATATCTTTAGGTAGAATCGCGATGGAACATTTTCAGTAAAGTCAAAAAATAGGTTGAAATATATTTTTTTTTTTTTTTTTTTTTTTAAATTGTCTTTTCATTCAAGTATTATTCTATAACATCTTTTCTATCATCTCTGAAAATATATTGGCAAAATTCGCCTGTTAAGTGCAGAAAAATTGTGATTTATAGTGGCAAGGCTGTCTTTCTCTACTGTTTAAGAACACACCCAGCGGAGGTAAAAAAAAACGGCCATATAGCTTTCTCTCTTAACACTACAAAGACAGTTTACCTATCAAAATAAACCACATAAGATGTAGAATGAAGGTGTATTAATGCATATTTCCCGCCAGTCGTGTATAAACTACGGCACGCAAAGATTTTTTTTCCTAATACAATGTTATCGTGAGAAGGCGTAGCACAAGAGAACCACAGAGCTATTATGAACACACATGTTCTAATTATGTGTTTATTAGAGGTTGATTTCAAATCAAATACTGCCAAACTGCCATACTTCTTCTGAATAGGATGTCTACTTCATAAAATGTATGAAAATATGGAAATATATGGATCAGATCACTCAAATAAATGGAGGCGCCCTTACATGGTTAGATATGGAGTTTGAGTGTCATCTAGTGAAAAAGTTTGGTACTGCGCCAAAACAAAATCTTATTGAAAGCTCTTTTTTGAAATATATCAACCTAAAATTTGTAATGTTGACATTTTTTGCTTTGATTTTCTTGCAGTTTGAGTAAAACATGTTTTGTAATATATTATTATAAAATATAAACAATTATATTTTTACATTTTCATAAACTTAAACTTCTATATATATTTTTTTTTTGTTTCACTTTCCTAATTTATTTCACTTCTAAAATAAACTGCCAAGTGTCTTCTTTAAAACAAGACCAACTTTAGGTCTATATTCCAAAGCATTCTTGAATTACAACCATTTAAGTTTGGATAGTGCATTTTCATGTCTGTGTGAAAAAGGGGCTGACAGTTATTTAAACTTGTTTTTCTCAAAATTACGTTCCTGAAAATAATAGCAATCAGCCGACTTCGAATCCAGCTTTCATATGATATTAAAACCTGTGATAGGTAAAATTTCACCATGTGATGGGTTTTCGCAGATCACATCACATATATATCTCTGTATTTTCTACGAAGTGGGCTACATTTTTAGTTTTCCTTTCAAAAGGCACATCATGAGTAAATGAAGCTCAAAAAATGCAATTAATTGTGCCATATGTGGAATTTTAAACCTACATATAAAGTTTAAAGCAGTGTTTCTCAACTGGTTGGTCGCAAGACTGTTTTAAGTAGGTCGTGAAGTGAAAAAACTTAACAAAAAACATAAATTCTAAATGTTTTTCTGATCCGAGACTTTTATCTTGAAAGACGTGCATGAACACTCTTGACTCTTCTTTCATATGCAGTAAAACACAGGAGAATGGATTTTCTCAGGCACTCTTTACTTAAACTGACAGAATAGTCAAGGACTCCTGATTCAGTATCAGTCAGATGAGATGTTGACACTATATGTCAGTGTCATTATTCTAACATTTTTTTCGTAACTTGACAACGGAAAAACACCAAGAGCATCAGCTTTTGTTTCTGTTCTGACAGCCACAAGACCAGCCGAACGCAGTGAATTTGTGTTATGCCGGTTCAGACTACACGATTTTAGCTTGATCTGCTTGACATAGGGTGTCCTAGGGATTCGGAAATGACAATGGGCGTCGGGACGCAAGATTCAATCGTTTTAGCTCGTGTAGTGTGTCATAGTGAACGGCAACCGATGCAACGTCTGCGATGCTTCACGACGTCACGACAGAAAGACTAGCATGTTAATTTTTGTCCATGACAAATTCCGTCACATGCCTTCCTACATGCTTTCAAACATGCTGAAATGAAAGAGAGACAATGGTATCATTACTGCTAGGTGAAATTTACAATGGAGGAAATGTTTGTGGCGCTATGACAACAATACTCCTGAATTTATGATGTTTCCTCGAGGGACTAAGTTACCGCAACAGAGTGAAAAAATGTAAATAAAACATATTTTACCTCAGTTCTCCTTGGAGGAAATCCAAATATCCAAGCAATCCAGATATGTGTCCACTTTTTGATTTCTCTGACGACAAGACAGAGCAAAACACGCTGCTACCCATTGTTTGTTTATACTCAAGGCAACCTCTGTCAGTCGATAGTCTCGCCTTCTCGATGACAGCACGCACACGGTTAAAGACGGCACGCGATGAATGGTTGGGTAGCAACGTGTAGTCTGACATGTTTCTTGTTCACCACACAACAAGATTTTAGGAGTCAAAATCATATAATCTGACACAGTGACTATCGTGACCAACAAAAATATTGTGTATTCTGAACCTGGCATTAGAAATAAGGAAAGGTGAGAGAACATTGTGCTTGGTACATTTTTCGTCTTCAAACCAAACTTGGGTATTCAGCCGACAGAGTTTAAATCCCATCTGGTTAGCGCACTTCCCATAATGTTTACGCATTAGGTTGCGCTGTTCGAATGCATTTGACCACATGAGCATCTACACTATGAAAGCAATCCGGTTGAATGCGTTTTTGATTAAATCTGGTAAAGTCGAAAGTGGACAAGCTCTTTTTGGACCATTTACACCTGAATTTAGCGCCATCCACTTGTGATTCAATCTACCAAAATGCATCTTAATACCAGGTGTAAACAGGGCCTTAGGGTGCGGTCACACTTGTCATATTTGGTTCGATTAAAACGAACCCTGGTGCGATTGCTCGGTTAGTGCGGTTCGTTTGAACATATGTGAACGCTGCCATCCAAACCCTGGTGCGCACCAAACAAGCGGACCGAGACTGCTGAAAAGATGTGTTTCGGTCCGCTTCCAAACGAACTCTGGTTCGGTTCGAATAATATATGAACGCAACATGGACCAAATACATGTAAACGAACCAAAAACAGGAAGACGAGACCCTAAAAAGGACAGAATCCTCACGCATACTGTTTTTCTCTCGTCATAGTCTCGAGTTTGTCCATCACAGGCATCAGACGCGCGTCTCCACGCAGCAGATCGTTTGTGTGTGACAGATGGATTCTTGCCGCTGTTTTGACTCCTTTACACATTTTATAAGCTCTTCACGAGTTCTCAGTTGGCCAAAATACCATCAAATGCAGGCTACGCACCGCTACGCACACACAACTAACGCATTTACCTCATCAAACAGCATTGTTTTGGATGTTCGGTAAGTTCCGTCTAAAAATAGGCAATACGACATAAAATCCGACCAATCACGTTGTGAATGTATCCCTATGCCTTAAGGTTCGGTATCTTTTGGTTCGGTGATAAAATTGCCAATCTGAACGCTAATTGGACCAGGACTAATTGGGTTTTTTTTTTCCTTCTTTGGTCCGGACCTTAGAGACGATGAGAGATGAATCTAATTAATTTTTTTAATACTTATCTTGTGGCCTATAGTGAATTTTGTTTTACTTTCATTAATCGAGAAGTGTTTTGTGTTAAAAAAGTTGTTTCTGAAATGAGGAGTAAGCTGTAACAAATCTTTTATTATCCTCATAGTGCGTCGGTTATGCTGTGACGCTTATTGCGGAGAAAATTAATTGTAATGTTAATTTAATAATAAAAGTAGCCTAATAATAATAATTTAATATGCCCTGTGTGCCTGTCCGTTACACCACTGTGAAGGGCTAATCGGCGTCCACCAGGCACGGCATCAAAGCGATTAACTGTTTTATCCAAATACACATAAATGGCCAGTTCAATTTTCAGTAGCCTACTGCTGCAATATCCACAGCCTCACAGTGTTTCTCATGTGTGTTTTCAGTCGGCACAAGCAAGAACATTTTCTTTCACACTATGCAATGTTGCTGATGTTTACTATACTGTGTACTAGGTTTGACTCTCTGAACAGCAAATTTTTCTTTCTTGTGCCCTAAACGGGCCACTCATGTGGACTTGGATCTCGCTCAGGATGCGCGCTGCCTGTGGAAGCCTGACTCAAGCCCAAAGTATACTTCGGCCGTCCTCGTTCTGTTACAGCCCATGTGACGTAATTTTCGCCATCAGGAGGGTCCAATTTTTGTGACCACACGGACGGTGCGTGTACAACAGCGCATATCCGAGTGAATTGACTGTTTGAAAAGTCCACCAGAGAGTGTCTTTCCACGCTCACGGCCAAAGGAGTATAAAGGCTTGCGCGCTCAACTGTGCACGAGATGAAGCGGAAACCAGAAAATGAAGTGTACCTGGGCCTTAACCGCTCCAAATTGTAGCCGAGCTCACATCGGGAAACTCCATGACTACAACAGA
>RJVU01049301.1:1252583-1271410 GCA_003731715.1 Anabarilius grahami
TATTATTATTATTTTAAATTATTTTCTTCTGTAAAATAGCAGATTATGTTATGTATAAGTTGTGTTCCAGTGACTGTGCTGAAAAACATCACACAACAACAATTACACAATAATAATTAAAATCAATTAAGTTTAAAATGTAAACACAGATTCTGTATTTATTTATTCTCTTATGGTGCAAACAGTCGCAAAAATAGTGCAAACAGCAAAAGTAACAATCACCATCCATGTCTTCAGTTGTGTTTCAAAATTACAAAAGAGTACAACTGCAAATAAATCCTGATAAAGTAACAAACATGTTAAAGTAACCTGCTACCACCAATTAGGTAGTTACATTTTTAACACTCTTGTCCCATGGAACAAATTGTAAAAGTAGTGCAAACACTGTATCAAAAAGTAACTGTCCCAACTATGTCTTCAGATAGTTTACAAAATACAGCTGTGACGCAGCTCTCCGTGTACGCTCTTCGGATGAGTACACACAAATCTCCTCACAGCGCACGCGAGTTCTCTTTTGCGTCTTACGGTTTAAATTGGCAAGGTTTAAATGAGTTTAGTTTAAACACAGATAGCAACGTGAGATGCGCTCACGCGGTATCAACACCTGGGTGATGACGGCGTAAATGACTGCTTATAGAGCATACGACTCTTGCATTGAACATTTGTTTATAGTGATTAAGGTAGTTTGCTCAGCATCTGATTTTCTATAACCAAACCAGTTCTAAATTGTGGAGGTAGCTCCTCGCATAACAACAAGCTCCTCCTCAGCCTAACGTCCGCCTTCCGCCATGCTTGTTTTCACACCGCACGTGAACAGTGAATCGGTCGCGCACGAAACTACGTCATCAACTAGACTTATCGTTATTATCGCGAGGACACAAATTTTTATTGTGAGGAGAATTTTTAACGGTATATCGCAAACGATAAGATATCGGCAATCCCTAATTGTCGAGCCCTGCTTTATGAAACTAAAACCACCAGTGGACGGGACAGTGAGACATTTATTCAAGTCATTCTTTCAAAAATGCTGATTCATTCAGGAACAAATCTGTTTGTTGCTCAGACATAGCTTAGTACAGCTGTTCTGTTATGACTTTGTTTGGAACTATTATCATTGGCGAAATTGAGTAAAGACAAAACAATATTGTGTTTAAAAACATATTGTGTACAATACGTCACATTTGCAGATTTTTATGATATAGTATGATATATGATACGATATAGTTAAGATAAAAACTCCTACAGGGGCATTTTTGCCACCATATTTTGAATTGTGGCCATTTTAACTGCTTTCTACTAGAATACATTACACAGTGAAAGCGTGCAATCTTTGTTTTTGTTTGTTTTTTTCAGAGTGACATTTTTGATAATGTCAGCATCCACATCGTCAAAACAACAATTATGATATTATCGTAAACAGTGCATATTGCCAACCCTAGTGGGTGGAATAACAAGAACGATAAATGAGTTATACCAGTGATGATTTATTGGGTGAAGAAAATCATTTGCATTGAGCTCTTATGCTGTCTGCTATTAGTTCAATGTGTTCACTGTGTGTTCTTTTTTTCCCTTCAGAAAATTCTTCAACTTCTACCTGAGAAAATCAACAGTCGATGGCAGTTTCACAGTATAGGTAAGTGCTGTTCAGACCATGTTACACTGACGTGGTTCATGCCAAACGGTTTAGCTGTTGAAATTTAAAAATTGCTTACAGTATCACTATTTCTCTGTGCAATTATTATTTATGAGTTGGTGTGTATGAATTCTGCTGTTAAAGCAGGTTCAGGAGGGAGTCGGTGTAACCTGGTTTAATACTTTCTTAGAGAAAATAATTAGCTACAGAGAGAGTGAGAGCAGGAGGTTAATAAATGAGAAATGCAAATGAGAGGCTTCATTTGAAATGCAAATTACTAAATGAAATTATGCGTCTCGTGGTTTCAGTCTTCCATACAGGAAGACCCTCAAAGGAGGCAATAACCTCAATTAGAGCCCTCCACATAGAGACAGACAGACAGTGTTTATTGATCCCCAAGGGAAATTCAAGCAAAAATTGATACAACAGTTTCTAGGTTTATCATTATTGATTTTGGTTATATGTGTTATTATTTTCTTACACTCGTAATCCTCTCTGTGTCAGCTGAAGGATCAAAACATAAACTAGTTGATTATAAAGTCGGGGGGAGTCGTTGTGTACCACATCACAGGGCCGTCTTTAGGACAGTGCAACTGGTGCGACCGCACTGGACGAATGCGAATGGACCGATGGGGAATCAACCCTCACAACCCCCACCCACCCCGAAATGCAGTCGTGTATTTTTTTTTTCCATTCATTTTTTCTATAGAGATTTTTTAAAGCCTTGGTTAAAGAGTTATAAGCCATAAACCAAACCAACCAGCTATAAGGTGATTCACAACATTACATACTTTGATTTATAGCAAAAACGTATTTGAAAATCAGACAAAAAGACAAAGGTACAAGACCTAACAGCTTTAATGAGGGAAAGAATGAAGCCAGACATGTTTATTCAAATCAACTGAATCCAAGACCAATAAGTTCAAACCTAGTTTCCTATTATAAACATATTTCCTCAAATAAAAGTTAGCCCACACAAGTCAGCACGTTAAGGTATTGTTGTTCGTTGCCCACAGCAATCACTTGCATGTCCCGGTTTGAACACGCATCTTGTGTATGAAAAGTATCAACACATGACGGGCGGCAAAATCGCAAGAAATGCTTGATGTGTACTGACAACTATACATTATTTAAGCGTATTCTCTTCATTAGGATGTTGATATAGCAACTGTTTAAGTGTCAAGTAAGTTTCATTCATAATGTTTATCCTTTAATCCGTTATAAAATTTCATAACCTGTCCCTCATAACAAGTAGAATAACAAGCCTATAAGCAAGCTTAATTGTTATGTACTAGTTTAACATGACAGAAGAAAACGGAAACGTTTTGTGCAGGCTGTCAAAATGCTCCCTCGCCTTGCTTATCGTCCAAGTGAACATTTCTTTGAACCTGCCACGAGCCCCATTACCGTTACCGTGATATAATATTACTCATACCATGATATATGTCCTCTATCAGCAGCAGGTGTCGGTCTTCAAATTTCTTGATCATAGTCAATAGTGACCTTGTTTCTTACTTTGGGTTTGTGCATGATAAAGCTGTAGATTTCTGCAGTGTAATGATCAAGTCTGTTACTGATTGTGTCTCTGTTTAAACACTTTTCTTTTACAGGTTCTATACTCAAAAAACTTTTGCACACTGGAAACTCTTTCAAGGTAGGTCAATTTATAAATCAGAAGATTGTATGATTATATGAATCTCTGTTGCAGATGTGTAACAAGAGGAAATGGTGTTTATGTTTGTGTGTGCAGATCCGCTGTGAGGGCATGCGTCTGTTCCTGCTCTGGCTAGAGGCTCTGCAGAGTAACTGTGCTGAAGAACAGCTCCTCATATTCGCCTGCCTGATCCCAGGATTCCCTGCTGTACACTCATCCAGAGGACCCTGCACACTGGACACCATCATATACAACCCCTTTTCCAACCCGCCTGACGGTAACAAACATATACACACATTGACGTAACTAATCTTGAAACCACTTTATATTAAGTGTCTTTAAATATATACTAACATTTAAATTAATCGTTTGATAGAATGCAGCGGTAATTACACTGTTGACCCTTCATTTACACTTTAACCCACCCTTAAACTCAGTTGCTTGTAATTATGCATCATTTACTGCAATTTATATTGGATAAATTACTATTACTACACGTGGGGTTTAAGGAACTACACCACGGTCACGTGACTTCGACGTCACCTCCATTAACACTGACTGCTATTTCAGTCTTTATTTATAAAACATTTTCCCTGAAAGTTTTAGTTAGAATAGTTTGCAAGAGCACGATTATAAACAGTGAGGCTGTGAATGTGACTATTGAGTAGATGAGTTCACCTGTTCGATTTGACCCTCTGGAATTTTCGAACTCGCCAACACGTTTCTATTGTCTAATGTCTGACCAAGTTTCTTTTGTTCTCACTCAACAAACCTTTCACACTTCTGCCAGCATTCTTTTGTTTGTATTCAGCCATTATTAGCCTTTATTCTGGCATTACATGGCTTGCCCATCAACACCACCTTGATCCTACTATACATTAATCCACCTATTAACTGAAGTCTTTCTAGAAAACAAAAATAAGCATATTCTTGGGACCTTATGTGAATTCTTTTAACAAAATACTCAAAAACTCACTATAAACTACCATTGAGTGTTTGCATTAACTTCTGATCGCGATCTAATGTGGATTTTAGTTATACAATGCTGATGAAATATGTTATATTAGCCTTTTGTATGCAGCTAATCGCTACACCTGCTTAGCATTTATAATGTAAACATCCATTATTGATATGAAAATTCCCCAAATCACATTAAATTCACACACAAACTATATTCTATCATAATTGTGTGTTTATTAGCTTCTTGTTTCAAGTATAGAAATGTTTCTTTGGGTTTTTTCTTCACGGAGCACAGAACGAGGAAGTGTACAGGACAGCGTCATGCAGAATGGCAGGGAATATGTTCATGTAAGATGATTGACAATCCATGCCAAATGAGAGAGCACTTAGATCATAACTGACATAAACCAGGAAGAGGAAAGACAGAGTTCATTCTGAACGCTTTTTCAGCTCTTCAGATCACATAATTAAGTGGAAAATGAATAGAAATGTTATTCTGTATGATGAAATATTTTGCATGTGAAAATAAATCAATATTTCTCCAAATATGCACACTTTTGGACTAAGAACCCTAACGGACGCTGTTCAGTGTAATGACACAAATAAACCAGAGCAGACGTGACTGAATTCATATGAGTGTTGATATTCTATTTAAAATATGAAAAATTACAAATCGATTATTTTGCACTCCTGACATAAATTAAGAAATGAATGTCACTGCAACCTAGTTTTATCACAAACATTGGTCAAATATTGATGCTGGAGGCTTTGATCTTTCTAATGATGCTCAGTTTGTCCAGATCAAGTAAAAGTATGATGTTTAACGTGCAGTGAATGTTGAACAACAATAATCTGGTGCCATCGGCGATCCTTGAGCTCTAAGGGGTTAATCCACAGTAACAACTTTGGAAAATTAAAGAAAACTAACAGGGTGTGCGCTTTCTGCCGTCACAGTCTCTGTGAACTTCTTTCTGGAACGCGTCACAAAAATAAACTAATACTCAGTGTATTTTTGCCACACATACATGAGAAACATGTCTATGGAAAGCTTGAAATGTCCCAACAATCTATTAGACACTTTTTTAAGACAAGTAAAAGCTTAAAAAAAAATCACAGAGTGGTGTTACTGATATATTTTATGTAAGACAATAAAACATGAAAATATCTTGAGTTTGTGTTCACCACAGACCTTATTTCAGGCATTTAACCAAAAACCCATTCAAAAAACCCATTGACTTCAGGACGATGGAACTGGAAGTGTTAAAATGCTTGTTTCTGGGTTTTGGCCTACAAAAATATGTAATTCGTACGGACATGAACAGTCCATGAACTTGGCTGAGACTGTTAATCTTCAGCATTGGTAAGGTAATGACTGCTGGGAATGACAGCATGAGTTTGGAATTTTGCAGAACTTATAGTGCTCATTTTCAGATGCTTGGACCCTTTTAAAAAGAAGCTCCTGGAAAAATCAGCTGAACTCAAAACGAATACTGTACATGCACTGCCTTACTTGAAGTACCCAATAACCCTGATATTTTTTCCGTGCTCACAAATTTGCCCTTCATTCATTTCATTCCTCACCATTTACAACATATCTACTATGTTTCTGTCTGGGAATGTAGTTTTTAATGATGGCCATTAATGCTCTTTGTAGCACAAAGGCACTTTAAATCTAGTATTAGAGTGTAATAATCAAATGGCGGCACAGCATCCTCAGAAAAGGAGGTCACAGTCTGTTAAATGCTGAATGGAATGATTTCCCTTGATGTTTCCTCTTGGAAAAGATTTTATTGATGCCCTTGAACTGGTAATGACCCATTCATTTCAAAGCACTGTGAATGTGTTCATATGTATTTGAAATCTGTGAATATTCAATTCTGTCTGTGCTAGTGTACTTTATGTCTGAATAGATTTCATTAGTGAAACACAAGCTATTCACACTGAAGGTTGTTCAGCCCTCTGCAATGACAAAAGCAGTAGTGACAAAACCTAAAAAACAGTTCATGTGATAAAAATAAGCTGGATGCAGATCTTGCAAAATTGAGTCATGATTTATTAAAACAATAATTATTAAAATAAACACCTAATTTGATTTTACTTGAAGGATGAGGAGTGCAATTTTTTGGGTGTTAAAATGCTTTCTCTATCCCAGATTAGTGCATAGACAAATATAAAGTGTGAGCCATTTGTTCATTTAGACTCTCAAGCATAATAGTTAAATATGCAAACCATAACAGTCTATGTGGTGCAGACAAAGTACACTCTGAACTTCTGGCTCAACCAGTGATGTGAATATTTTGCGCATGACTACCTGTTGTTGGAGGTGGGAGTATGTAATGTCGCAAAGTCACAAAGTCCCTCCAGCGGGAGTTATTCTCTCTATCAGTGTCACTGTTTCTGAACTCCCTGAAATGCCTCATTTGTAGTCTCGAGTTTTCTTCTGGGATCGAACACGTCACAATATTGCTCATTTAAATAATTCCCACTCAGAACGTGTTGAAACTCGCAGTTATGGTAAAGGAAGGGGCATGACGTTTCCCAAACGCGCTTGATGCGGTTGAAAAAAAAAGACTAGAAGATTCATATAAATTCATTGATCATAAAAGTGTAAATGTTAAAGAAAATAAATAAAATGTAAACAAATAAAATAATAATACAAAGTGTGAAAAGAGCAACTTTATCTTTTTATCTATTTTACAATTCATTCTGGCAAATAAATGACACACCTCACCATTCAGATGTCTTTAAATATTCATACTCTGTGTTTGTGGTGTCGTAGCCAAGATTGTTCCAGAGGAGATCACCCCACTGGTGCCTGCGGTTCCCGGAGAGAAGGTGGCAGATGACCACACCTGTTCTGTCCTCCAAATTGTACTCAAGGTCATGGTTCTCCAGGTGAGATTGAGCTGCTCACATCAGTGTTATGTCTGAAGTCTGCATGTTACTCATAACTGGATTGCTGTGATGTAATCTGAATCCTTGATATTTGTTTTCACCTCACAGGCATCCAGCTTGGACTGGAAAAACAAAGAGAACCAGGACACAGGCTTCAGATTTCTCTTTTCCCTGTTCAAGAAGTACTACCTGCCTCACCTCTTCCCTTCTTTCACAAAACACACCAACCTCTACAAGCCACAATTAGGTGGGTTTGAGACAAGAAACGTTTCACTTTAAACTTGATTTTAGCAGCTCACATTTTTATTGATTGTTCATCAAGAAGCAGCCAAGAGATTAAAGTATTAATGAATAATATTACAGTGTCACATATTATCCCATATTATGATTTTTCAGACACAATCTCTCAGTACAATCTTAAAGGTGCTATATGTAGAATTCAGTTTCCCTTGTTGTTGGCGACACCGGTGGCCATTAAAGGGTTAGTTCACCCAAAAATGAGAATAATGTCATTTATTACTCACCCTCATGTCGTTCTACACCCGTAAGACCTTCGATCATCTTTGAAACACAAATTAAGATATTTTTGATGAAATCCGATTGCTCAGTGAGGCCTCTATTGCCAGCAATATCACCGAACCTCTCAAGGATATTTTTAAATATATATCCGATTAAGTTCGTCTGAAAGAAGAAAGTCATATACACCTAGGATGGCTTGAGGGTGAGTAAATCATGGTATAATTTTTGGGTGAACTATCCCTTTAAGGAAACATTTCCAGACTTCCAGATATATGCTCTGGTCAAGCTCAGCCTTTGAAAGTTGTAACACTGACAAGAAAATGAACAGGAACTGTAACAAAATGCAAAAAGTAGGAAAGCCAAAGTGAGGGGTGTTTTATCAGGATAGGATGTTTTAGAATGATGAATTATACAAATACAATTCAAATAAAAATAAAAATGAATAGGCCTTTTTTTGTGGCGTCTATAGCGGAAACATTGTAAATACAAAGTCCAAGGCTGCTGTCATTTTTGGACAGCAAAATAAAAAAAAAACAATACATAATGCACTATTAGTGATGAATTATTGTGTGGTTGTGTTGGCTGTCAGGTGACACTGTGTAATAAACTGGTCTATTTCCAAGGTTTGTTCCTGTGTTTGTCATGTATTGTTCAGTGTTTCCCTCAGGATTTTGTGAGACTGTGGTGGACATGGTCTCCTGTAATAAAATGTTTTACAGTTTAAATTTATATGCATTAGTCTGATGCACTTAGAGAGCAAAATAAAGAGCTCGAACCTTTTCAGTATACAAATTGAACGGAATCAAATAAAAGTCTTTGCATTGGCTTGAACCTAGACTTTAAAGTGGACTCAAACCTCTTTTCAGTTGTGATAGTGTTTCAGTCCACTATAATATAATATAATACTCTGTCTGTACTCTTGAGCTTTTATTTTAATGGAGAACTGCAGGGAGATCTTTAAGTTTCTTTTCAACAGAACAGACTTCTCATTACTAAAAGTGTAGTGAAATGCTGCAATCATCTGTCCACAACATTGTTGGAAATTATACAGATGTGAAAATAAAGCATAACTGGCATTCCGAAGTGCATGTTAAGCTTACAGCACATGCAGAGATGGAGTTTTCGGCATTCACCGTGAACCGAGCCGCTCTGAGATTATATGCTTATTTGATTAAACTTCAGCCTTTTGTGCCTCGATAAGCGCATTAAGCCATTTCCTGATTTTTATTTTAGTTCGATTGATAGATGCTGTGTCAAAGCAATGGTGCAAGACTTGGTATGGGAAGTGTAAAAATAAGTTCAGTTCATTGTGAAACGGGAAACACTGTTGTTCCTTGTTTTTAGTTTGAATTTTCCCTCTGTGTCTCTCAGATCTTCCCATTCACAGACCAAAGCCCCTCTACATCCAAGTGATGCGCAACAGCGAGAGTACATACTGCACTAGGGATCAGTATCTGGCTCCCCGTGTGGCCTTCATCACGTGGCTTGTTAACTTCTTCCTGGAGAAGAAGTATGTGAACTCTGCCACGAGCAGCTCTAAGAATGGAGGAGAGGTCCTTCCTAAGATCATCCAGGTGGGATGAAAACAAAGAACCATATGGATTCCCCACATTTACGCTGCCTCACTGTCTACTGGATAACATGGACAGATATCTTCTGAGGCAGCAATCTTACTGACATATATATATATTTTTTTTTCCTACTATGTAAACTTGTTTGGTACCTTCATTATAGGCTTAATTCAGCCAAAGTTCTGTCATCATTTACTCACCCCCTTGTTTCACAAACACAAAAGCAGAATTTTTAAGCTGCTCTTTTCCATACCACTGGCTGAACAAAGGTCGTTAATATTATGTAGTATATGTAGCAGATTTGTTGTAATACAGTAACATCTAGGCTGTATATATTATAACTTGAGAATGCTTAAGAATACAAAACAATTGGCAAAATGTATTTGTGACGAGCAGGGCGGGCGAGAGCCGTGAGGGAACGGCGCGAGGCCGGTGACGTGAGTGTTAATGATCGTCACCTGTGAGGCGCACCGGCCTCGAGTCCCTCACGGAGGAGCTCCGGGAGCATAAAATAATATCCAGGCCTGGTCTTCTCTCGTCCTTCACTGTCGTCGCTCCTCCTTTTATGCTCCCGGAGCTCCTCCGTGAGAGACTCCAGGCCGGCGCGCCTCCCAGGTGGAGCTCATTATCTCTCGCGTCACCGGCCTCACGCCGTTCTCTCACGGCTCTCGCCCGCCCTGGTCGCCACAGTATTTTTCTGAAGCAAAGGTGGCAGGTTCTCTGCCTTCTCACAGATGCTACAGTTTCTCTTTTTTATTGATTCTGCTTATCAATACTCAGTTTCAATTCAGAGTCAACATTTTAGATATCAAACATACAAACACACTTTTTTTTTTTGCAAGCTGCAGCTGAATACTATGAACAAATAGCAACAGCCTAAAGAACATATTTGTCTATGGTTTCAACAAAAAACACCACTTAAAATAAAACAACCAGATTAATATAAATTTAAAACATTGTTAACGACAAGTAAACAGTCAGTAATAAAATAAGATAAAATAAACTAATTAGCAGTAGCACAAATTAATACAACTGAACAAAGTCAGGTTTACAGAAATTGAAATCAAATGTAATTAAATGTAAAATAACACTTCATAGTAATCTCTTTATAAATAAAATATAGATTAATCCTTATTAAAGTTACAGAAGTTATTCAGTCAATATCAGTGAGTGATTTTTCTCTCTTTTTTTTGTTTGATTAACATTAACACACAAGTGAGAACTCAACTCCGTATCAGCGCACTGTATGAGATGCGGATTCCGTGTGCGCATGAGTGCCGAACTGAGGTCTCTTGCTGCGTCCTGCGCAGTAATGGTATGAAATCACATGCACACACAGGAATCGATAAGAGGTATTGAAAGAGGAATAATTTTATAGCAAGTATCGGATTCCAGAATTCTAATCTATTTTCGATTCCCAACCCTACTCATAACCTTTGTACAAAGTTGTAACCGTAACCAAGAGGATGGTCACTCAGTCCCTAGTAAATGATGACAGAATAGATATTTTATTTTATTTTCTTCTTTTAACTTTTTGTTTTCCCAACAGATGTTGCACACTTATCCACATTTGTATACTAATTATGGGGGATGTCTTAGTAATTCTTAGTAAGTCTTAATAATAGAAATAGTTAATGTAACTCTTATCTCTGTGTTGGTGTTCAGACTGTGACTGCGGGCGGCATCAGTCAGGAGAAGAGCGCAGACTCTGAGCCCAACGGTCCTGTGGAACAGGAGAAGAGTCACTCAAACAGCAGCACACTGTCTGATCGCAGAGGCAGCAACTCCAGCCTGTGTAGCATCGAGGAGGAGCATCGGGGCGTCTACGACATGGTGCAGTCCATCCTGCTCTCCACACGAGACAACGTCAACTTCGTCAACGAGGTCTTCCATCAGGTCAGAGACAGAGTGCTCAGATCTACAGCTGCCGCTTAGACTGTTTCACCTTGTTTTTAGACAAATTCCACTTCGATACCATGACCCCGAAAAGTATTTAGACACTTGACTAGGGCTGGATGTCATCCACTGCCTCATCGCAAATATGTATCATGACACATGCGACGTATTATATGTTGCTACATATCACAAGGCGTCATATTCATCATATTATCTATATATTTTTTACTGTTTAAATGTTATTAAAAGTGCACATTTAATAAAATGATATTTGATATTTCTTGAGTAAAAACAGGATAGTAACTTTAAAATATATCTCACTTACCACAGGTATAGTTCATCACATTAGCTATGAACATCAATGGTGTTTTATCAGTTAAAGTCTGCTTTTGTTTTATGCAATTGTCTTGAAACACACTTTACACCTTATTTTAGTGTATGTAAGTACATATACTTACTATAGGGGTTAGGCAGTGGCGTAGACAGATTTTTATTTTTAGCTGGGCCTGGGCTAAAATAAAATAATATAATAAAATAAGCACACACACAGTACAGTAAAACTACCACGTCTTTGTCACACAAACACGTTTGTAACTCCATAGGGAAAAAGCATGTCTAATGTCAACATAACCAAAATGTATTCACGATAGACCCAAGCACTAAATACTGTTGTAGATTACAATACTCAAACAAGTTTAAAGAAAGCTGTGTAGAAAGATTAGCTCATGTCTGTTCAATTGCGATTACAAAACAAAGATGTGAACTTTTATCAATTGTGAATAAAAACCACAATATGTAAGATTTTGGGATTAAAATATCCAAAAATCACTAGAACAATGTTATATGTTTTGTTGACTTGTGTACTTACATTATCCCAAATGTTTCCAAGAATGTTTAAATCCAGAGAAACAAGCAATTTTAATCAGGACACGGACCGTGTCTATGCGTCGCCTATCAATGACATCATACCTGCTTTACCCTTCGATTTCCGGTTCTATTTTGTAGAAACCAAAGACGGTTTAATATATTATGTTTTTTATTAGACAGGTGAGCAACTGTTCGGATGGATACATTTATCGACAAAAAAACTAATCGTTGTTATATAGCTCAACACAGTAAGTCTTATTGTTTAATTCTCATTTTCTTGATTTACCGCGCGTACATGTTTTACCATGACTAATATCGATTTAGCTTACTGCAGTGTGCAACAAGTGTCTCGTAGCAGCCGCCGAGCGAACGCAGAGTAGCATTACAACAACTTTCAACACACTCAAATGTATCTAATATGATAAACAGCGCTGCTTTACCCCACATACTCATGACCGGAAGAAGCGGAAGCAGCGTCTGCGGCATAATAAAAGCTCTGCTGCTCTCGAGCCGTGTGTCGCGCTCGTCTTTCATTAGCAATCGCTCCTTGTTCAGGCCTCGGTGTGCTACAATGGCTTCCAGCCATACCCTGCTTCATACTACAGTAATGTTAAAAAATCTTTAGTACATTAGCTCATCCATGAATGTGATATCTGCCTGAGTCCGTCATACAACATTGACAAACAACAGCACCTAGAATAGCTACAACCTGTCCACATACAAAATAACACAAAAAAAGACAAAACGGCTTAACTGTTACTTATTGAGCTGGAGAATCCAATTAAAAAGTGTTGCCATTACCTGCGGGCTGATGGATGGGTTCTCTCCCACATCTATGCAAATTAAAAAAAAAAATTTTCAATGACATTTTCATTAAATATCACTGCTGTTTTTCTAACATTTTCTAACACACAACTGCAAATTATAACTGAATGGGTGAACACACATGAACTAACAGGCGTGAAATGCCTGAGACAGCGTGGATAACACCTAACACAGATGTCAATCAAACTCTTCAAGCACTATACAAAAACTGTTATTTTAGGATTTGAGATGTTATGATAATGTTTGTAATTTTATTAACATCAATGAAACAACCATACTTACAAATACAGTGAATATAATATTTGTACAGTAACTGGGGGGTCTATTCATCATAGTTGGTTGGGTTAGGTTTTGGTTTAGGGCTGGTTGCATGTATTTATGCATAATTTACTGTTATTACTACAGTGCTTGTAACATGTACATATAACATAAATAACACTGTAAAATAAAGTGTTACTTATTTTTGTTTTAGATTAAATAACTTTCCTAATTTTTTCGCACTATATAAAATATACGTCATCAATTGTTTATTTGTATCGCAAAATGTTTTGTAGCTTGTTCAGATGTTCTGTCTTTTGCTGCCACCCTGTGGCCAGAATCCATTCAACATGTTAAAAAAAATTATTTCCGCAGATTTATTTGTTTATTACAGTTTTCATGTGAATCACAGTATGTGTTACAGACCAGAGGGTTTCAATGCAAGGGGCCATGCGGAAAATTTAGAACAGAAAGACAAATTTTACTCTCAATTTTAAATTGTTAACTGAAAATGAATGAATGAATAAATTAATATATACATTATTAAACAGCTATTGTTTTATTCTCCTCTCTAGTTTGGTCATGAGATTAATTATTGAAAGCCGTTTTTAACAATAAGTAATCTGTATATATAATAATAATAAAGAGGTCTGCTTGTACTTTTGTGAAAAATTTAATAACTTCAAGAATTATATTTGATTTTCTGTTTTCTACTCATGACTTTAGCACACTTATTGCACTGTTCTCTGAAAAGAGGTTTTGGAACAGTATCTGTCTATTGTGAAAGGCTCTAGAAAAAGCTATGGAAACAATTTTTGATTTGAATTAACAAAGTGTCCCTTCAGGTTTTGCTCTAATAATGGATAGACGAAAAGAAAGGAAAATATTCTGTCAACTTGAACAGAATGTAAAACTTTCTACTATTTAAATAATAATAAAAAATCATAAAAGCCTAATATTGGAAACATGTATAAATGTTGTTTAATATTTTACAACATGTCATAGAATCCTTGGTATCAAAAAGTTTGAAAGAGCCACAACTTTTATCAATTGTGTTGGTGTGCATCATTTATTTTTGTGTCGCTGCTTAGGCTTTCCTGCTGCCGTCCTGTGAAGCCTCAGCCACTCGCAAGGTGATCAAAGTGTACAGGAAGTGGATTCTGCAGGAGAAACCCACATTCATGGCTGAGCCTGAGACAACAAGCCAGGAGGAAGACGGAGAGGAAGAGCCCCTGGTCTCAGAGACGGACAGTGTGCATGTGCAGGCACGGTCACTCTCACACATACACACACACACGCACTCGCACAAAAAAATGTGGTTCATGCTGATTGATTCAATTGTTCCCACTTACCTGTCCTGTATAAAACCTTCAGGTCTTGGAGACCCATGGACATAAACGATCGTCCAGTTGGGGGCGCACATACTCCTTCAGCAGTGCCATCAGCAGAGGCTGTCTGACTGAAGAACAGAACCCGGATGTGAAGGCTGGTATCCAGTCCACTCTGCAGGTGCTCACTTACTCTTTCAACTCTCACACTACCATGTCTGATTGAATATTCTGCCTCAGTCAGATGTTAAAGGTAGATGTTTATCAGTCAGATGTTATCAACATCGGAATCGGCCGATATGACACCGTGTTGATATGTGCCTACAATAACTCACATGTGCAAGGAGTGCTAGCGATAAGATCACTTCAGCAGTGTGGTCATTCTTGAAGTGAACTTTTGCATGCATGGTGATTAGATACACAGTTTTCGATTGCTGCCTTGAATTTGTGAATGAGAGTTCAGAAAGACGCGTCCTTTGTGTGATACACGTCAACAGTCACTCTCTACTCTGTGTCGCCAGATTGGGAGGATAATTTCCAGCCCAAAATCTCACCAAAATCCCCCCACTGCAACAAAAAACCGACCAAAACTTTAACTGTCAAAATAATGTGATAGAATTGTATATGTTGATATGAACCCTTTTTAACTCCGTAAAACAAAATAATGATGACAAAATAATATAAAAATAGATACATTTCCTAGGAAAATGGATCAAAGCAGGGCAAATACTCTTAAAGAGAATTACCAAATATGACTAAAACACTGTCAAAACGGCCATCAAGAAATTAACCGATACCCTCAGAAAAAAACCACATGCATCATTTTCAATGTCAACAGTCAGAATAAGCCAATTTAAATGCAAAAATTGCCCAATATAATTGATCGTAATAAGCAACATAATTAGCAGGTATTTCACACTCGTTCATGCACACACCATGACAGTCAAAACGGTCATTAATTGATACATAGGCATACGATAATACCTTCGTATTACCTTCGTGCTGCACATTAACTTCAGACAGAACTACAGCACGTCTTTTGTGAAGTACATTGTAGAACATAATACATAACTTTGCACAGTCAAAACTAATCAGCAGCTTTCAAAGATATGTCTGGACAGTTTAAAAGATGCAGGACAGGATCGTATAGTCCTATGTTCAGTTTGATTTTGATAAAAATGTTCAATGCTCTGATATCAGAGTTAAAATTATATTAATTAGAGCCTTCACGTCATCTCCCTCCACAGGTGTAATTTACGTTTTGAGAGTCACTCTCCCACTCTTTACCGTGTAACTTATATTTTGGCCACTCTGGCATTGTGATAACTTGAATATACAGCTATATGTTCAAAATCTGATCCCTTATCGTGCAAAAAAAAAGTCTTGGCTGTAATTAGCTAAAATTAGGTGAAATATATACACTAAACAAAATTATAAACGCAACACGCAACGTTTTTGCCCTCATTTTTCATGAGCTGAACTCAAAGATCTAAGACTTTTTCTATGTACGCAAAAGGCCTATTTCTCTCAAATATTGTTCACAAATCTGTCTAAATCTGTGTTAGTGAGCATTTCTCCTTTTCCGAGATAATCCATCCACCTCACAGGTGTGGCATATCAAGATGCTGATTGGACAGCACCTGTGCTATAATCATGCTGTCTAATCAAAAATCAAAATTTTAGATCTTTGAGTTCAGCTCATGAAAAAAGGGGGCAAAAACAAAAGTGTTGTGTTTATAATTTTTCCCATTGTATAATTAAATCATAACGTGTTTTGGTCAATTATATGGCTAGAAGATTGGATAAAAGTTTGGTGGGCGACGTCAACATCAGTATCAGCCAACTCTGCAGTGTGTGTGTGTAGTACATGCACACTTGGGTTTTGTACAGTTTAGATGTTTGAAAACCGCCAAACTGACCCTAAACCAGCCCAAATTTTGTCTATCTGCCCAAACCAATTTTAACCCAAATGAGGGGGGGAACCCACCCAATCTGGCAACACTGTCTCCAGGTCCTAGTGCCCGCCTGGTAGAATGTTATATTTATTTAGTGGGGACGCTGTTGTTATACTAGTAAAATAAAATGTTAAATACACAAATAACTTGAAATTACTTCTGTTTCTTAATAAATAAACTAAATTAAATAATATTATATACAGTTTATTAATCTGTAATAAAAATTCATCAAATGGATGATGAAAATAACTTTAATCCAAAGAGCTCTAAAATAATTGTAGAATTTTTATTTAAAGCTAAAGAGCCTCAACTGAAGTCATGCCACCCACACTTCATGTGTTGATGATTCCACTGGGGGATTGGAGTCTGATTTTGAAAATCAGATGTTTTTTTGTGTTATTTTGTATGTGTACAGGGTGGAGCAATTCTTGGTGCTGTTGTTTGTCGATGTTGTATGATTTAAATCACGATTGATAGAAGTTCAAATCTTTGTTTTGTATATGTCTATATAACCTTTTGGTAAGGAGACCTCAGAATTCTGAAATAAGGAAAAAAAAACTAAACGTTTTTGATCAATACTAACTGAAATGAAAAATAATTTGTTTATAATTCTCGCACAGGAGAGACTTGGTGTTGCTGTATTGGCATATCAGATATCTGCAAAAACCCATTATCATGCATCCCTAGTTAAAGATGTTGCAAATGTTGTTTCATGTTGTCAGAATGTACACTACGTCAAAAGTTTGAAATAATTAAAACTTTTTTTATGATTTTAAAAGAAATCTCTTATGCTCACAAAGGCTGCTTTAATTGAAAAAATCAGGATCAAAAATCAGGAATATTGTGAAATATTATTATTATTATTATAATATTATTATTATAAAACAACTGTTTACTTGAAAATATTTTCAAATGTAATTTATTCCTGTGATCAAAGCTGAATTTTCAGCATCATTTCTCCAGTCTTCAGTGTCACATGATCCTTCAGAAATCATTCTTAATATGCTGATTTGCCTCTCAAGAAACATCTCTTATTATTATTAATGTTGAAAACAGTTGTGCTGCTTTATATTTTTTGTGGAAACTGATACACTACCATTTAAAAGTTTAGGGTAAAATTATGTAAAATAAATTAATGTTTATCATTGAACTTTCTATTTCTATCAAATAATCCTGGAAAAAAACTGTTTCCACAAAAATATTAGGCTGCAAAAACAACATTGATAATAAAAAGAACCATGATTAATAATTTAGCACAAATAATAATTGATTATAGCTGATCACCAAATCAGCATATCAGCATGATTTCTGAAGGATCATGTGACACTGAAGACTGGAGTAATGATGCTGAAAATTCAGCTCAGGAACATTTTAATATATATTTTAAATACAAAAAAATTTTTTAATTGTAATAATACTTCATAATATTACTGTTTTACTGTATTTTTATCAAATACATGCTGCCTTAAGCAGAGGAGACTTTTTTCAAAAACATAAAAAAAGGCCGGTAGTGTTGTTTGATAGAGTGAATTGTGTTCTCAGGTGTTCCTGACAAACTCTGCCAACGTGTTCCTGTTGGAGCCGTGTCAGGATGTGCCTAAACTGCTGGAGAACCAGTTGGAGGTGTGCCGAGCTGTGCTCAGCGTCTACCGTCACATTATTATGGAGCAAAACATGAACCGCCAGACCTGGTCAGTCACACATGACATTTCAACACTGAGTCCATATAAAACGCAGCTCTGGTTTACTAGCACTTCAGAAACTTTCAGCATATTGTGTGCAACACCAATTGACTGAGGCTGTGGGATGTTTTAGGGAGCAGCTGCTGCAGGTGTTGCTGAGGATCACAGAGGCAGTGATGAAGAGACCACAGGAGAACCAAAGAAAGGACACGTTCGCTCACAGCCTGGCCAGCATCCTCTTCAAAGTGAGTTTGAGATTAAAGTGTAACTCAACCCGCTTTATATTCTTACAATGTCAGAAGTATATGTAAATAAACAATGTTTATGCATTGATACTTCAGTCGACACACAGAGGATTACAAATGTAAGGAAATAATAACACATATAACTGAAATCATTAATGATAAATCTAGAAACTGTAGTTTGAATTTCCCTTGGGGATCAAAGAACTCTATCTCTGTGTCTCTATGTCAGTGTTTCTCAAACTGTTTCTGCCATTCCCCACTTTGGAGGTAGGGAAGGGTTCCGAGCCCCACCTATCCCCAATCGCCCCAACAAAATGTTAATAAACAAGGCTTTAAGTTTAACTGTTAGAATGTATTAAAATGTATTTTATTATCATCACATTTTAAAAACAAAACATCAAATAATAGCATTAAAAACTTTTAAATAGAGAAAATAAAAGTGCAATTATATTATCACTTTGCATTATAATTTATTATATATAGATTATAAATTATTTGAGTTTTTTTTTTTTACACGACCATTATTTTAGAATGTTTCC
>RJVU01049301.1:1271434-1309435 GCA_003731715.1 Anabarilius grahami
TTCACACCCTGCAGCCACAATAACACTTTATGACAGATGTAACGCTTTTATTTCGTTTCTCCTTTTTTTTATTCAAAATATTCACAAACTTGCTTACCATGTCATCAACTGATATTCCGATTCACAAATATGTGTAAGTGAGAGTGTTTTGTCATTTAAAAACGTTAATAAATGATCTTGATCTATTATGCGAGATGGGCGAACAATGTTTGTTTTGCGCTGCTGTTCAGAGAGTCCTGTCAGTCGGATTTACAGCATGTGAATTCATCAGTGTCTCCCCAAATCCATGCAAGTAAGTGGCCGGTGATCTGGGAGAAAAATAGAGTAAACTTTATAGTTACTTACTTATACTGTGTGTGTCTGATATACAGTGTTGGGCGCGTTACTTTAAAAAAGTAATTAGTTATAGTTACTAGTTACTTCTCACAAATAGTAACTGAGTTAGTAACGGAGTTATATCATTATAAAAGTAACTAATTACCAGGGAAAGTAACTATTGCGTTACTAAAAAAATTAATAATTCTTGATCCGACTCGTGATCCGCTCTTGCTCACGACATGAAGTTTCTCTGTACTATACGTGTTGGTAGCCATTAAAGAAAACTTAGTTTCATATTTCTGTTTAAATAGTCCAATGTTATGTTTTAAATTCATCTATTTGATTATGAAAAGTGAACAGCATGAGTAAAGCCGGGGACACACCTAACGATGAGCTGAAACATTCTAAGATTGAACTGAACACACATACCGATTGTTTCCTGCGACTGAAGCAGATTTATATACATACACATGGAATTTGAACACCGACTGTAATCGCAGACTGAACGCAACTGGCTCTGACTGGACGCGTTTGAGCGCGATCAGTCATAAGTATCAATTTACATTCATAATCGGCCTTACAATCGTTAAGTGTGTGCGCGGCTTAAGGTGCATCATAAGATGCGCAATATGTCTGGAGACATGGAGTGGGTCAGACATGATTTTGACCACTTCATAAAGTATTGTTTTGTAGAAAGCCTTTCTTTAAAGTGAATTTCATTTTGTAAAAATTGTATCTTAATTTTAATCAATGTTTCATCAACCAATTGCCTAGATTTAATAAATAAGAAGCAAATATATAACAGACAATATAATCATGACATGGAGGCGGCGGTGCAATCACTGGCGCGTGAACTGGAGCGCGTCTTACAGGCTAAATGAACCGAAACGTAGCGGCTGCTTGCCTCACAGACATGAGAAAAATATCTATAGAAAGCTTTAAATATAACGAAATAATTAAAAATGAAAAGAAATAGGCTACTCTGATCATGTAGTCCGAATGAAATGTGCATTCTCTCTCTAAGCGCGTCCACTATGAGCAGATGATGAGAGTAAGCAATGTCAACTTCATCTTCGCAGCCGACACTGATTCAGAAAACGTTACTTTATTAATAAACAATTAAAATGTCTCCTTGCTGTTTTTGTCACATTCATTACTTTTGCCGGTTCTTTATGACATGCTTTATGCGTGCTATATTAGCTACGTAAACGCTTATTATTATGGTTTATTCTCTCCAGTATTTAATAAGTTAAATTAATATAAATGTGATTAGTCAACTAGTGGCTTAAATGAACAACTACTAGTTGACTAGAAAAAAAACTTATTTCACATATTTTCGATCCAGCATGTCACAAAGTGTATTCTGGTTTGAGCTCGCGCTCCGCTCGCATGCTCTGACACACACACACACACAGAGCATCGTACATTATTATCAGTTTACAGTTATATTTGTGTATGACTAACCCCAACACACACCAGAGAAAAAACTTTGCAGGTCCTGTGAGAGAGCCTACTCGGATGAAAACCGCTTCAGTGAGCTCAATTATAGTAACGCGGCATTTTTTTTGTCAGTAACGGTAACGGCGTTGTAACGGGAGAAAAATTAATTCGTTTGATTACTCGTTACTGAAAAAAAGTAACGCCGTTATTCCCATCACTGCTGATATAAATAAAACACGTCTGCAAATTATGTTTGAATTGATTGTTACTGCTGCTTCCATAGACATCAGTATGTACTTTACAAACACTAAATGTATTGTTTTACTAGTACTTACACTACCGTTAAAAAGTTTGGGGTCATAAAGATTTTTTAATGTTTTAAAAGAAGTATCTTCTGCTCACCAAGCCTGCATTTATTTGATTAAAAATACAAACAAAAACAGTAATATTGTGAAATATTATTCCAATTTAAAACAGCTGTTTTCTATGTCAATATACAGTAAAGTGTAATTTATTCCTGTGATCAAAGCTGAATTTTCAGCATCATTACTCCAGTCTTCAGTGTCACATGATCCTTCAGAAATCAATCTAATACGATGATTTGATGCTCAAGAAACATTCATTATTATTATCAATGTTGAAAACAGTTGTGTACAAATTTATTTCAAAATTCTTCGATGAATAGAAAGTTCAAAAGAACAGCATTTATTTAAAATAGAATATTTTCTAACATTATAATTGTCTTTACTGTAACTTTTGATCAGTTTAACTCATCCTTGATGAATAAAAGTATTGATTAATTTTATTTCTATCCCCCAAAAATAAAAATAAAATTCTTACTGACCCCAAACTTTTGAACGGTAGTGTTTAATGTTACAAAAGATTTAGATTTCAGACAAATGCTGTTCTTTTGAACTTTCTATTCATCATAGCATCATGAAATAAAAATGTAAATAACTGTTTTCAAAATTGATAATAATCATAAATGTTTCGTGAGCATCAAATCATCATATTAGATTGATTTCTGAAGGATCATGTGACACTGAAGACTGGAGTAATGATGCTGAAAATTCAGCTTTGATCACAGGAATAAATTACACTTTACTGTATATTGACATAGAAAACAGCTGTTTTAAATTGGAATAATATTTCACAATATTACTGTTTTTGTTTGTATTTTTAATCAAATAAATGCAAGCTTGGTGAGCAGAAGATACTTCTTTTAAAACATTAAATAATCTTACTGACCCCAAACATTTGAATGGTAGTGTATGTATATTTAAATGTCTGAAACCTAAAATAAACATTATGTTGTTGAAAACACTGCATAGTTGTGATAAATGACAACGTCCGTCTCTGGCTCTGCGCCAGCCAAAGCGCAAAAGCACAGTTTGAATCTGGCAGTTAAGTGTTAAGCTAAATCCCATATTTGGGACCGTACTCTCGGGCACAGAAATAAAAATCCCATATGTGGGACTCAAAAGGTTAATAGAGGTGGGCACAAAAATGACCAAATTTCCTCTTGTTTGTTGCGCCCCACTTGTCATGTCTCTATTCCCCAACAGTGGGGTGTGCCCCACACTTTGAGAAACGCTGCTCTATGTGGAGTTCTCTAATTGATGTTATTACCTCCTTTGAGGGTCTTTACTTCTAAAATTCCTTAAAGTGCTAATTATATCTTTCTGTAGGGTTTACCAAATTTGTACATTAAACTGTAAAACTCTACATCTTGGAAAAGAGATTGTTTTACCCTTTATAATACTTGTAAGATATTATTATTGTGGCGTATGATGATATAGTTGATATGGCTTTTATATGGTGGTTCGGCTGTGACTGTGTATCTGATGTTTGATTTGTGTGCTTCTGTCATTTTGCAGACGATCTTTGTGGCGTGGGTGCGGGCCAACCTGACCGTGTTTATATCTCGTGAGCTGTGGGACGAGCTGCTGGCTGTGCTGTCGTCTCTCAGCCACTGGGAGGAGCTGGTGTTCGAGTGGGCCAGCATCATGGACTCTCTCACTGCGGTTCTGGCCCGTTACGTCTACGGTCTGGACCTCCACAACCTACCACTGGACAAACTATCAGAGCAGAAGGAAAAGAAGCAGCGTGGCAGAGGTGTGTGTGTGTGTAAACTACACGGAGTGCATTTGGGCTGGCTGATGGAGCTGAAATGTAGTTTGAGTTTTGACTTGGTGTAGTCATGTATTCCAACACCCGAGTAATCAATTACTCTAAAATTAAAGTTAGTTAAAAATAACAAGTTGCATTTTGTTTCACTCACAAATATTATTCCTGGTATATCTTACGTTATGGGTACAAAATATCCCCACGAAGATGGCAATATCTGAAAACTTTCAGGTGGAAATTGTTTGGTCCACATGAGGAAAGCAGCTTATTATGGAGCCTTATTATAAAAAAATATACAGACTTTCGCGTGAAACTTTTCACTTGTGCACAGGATTTTTTTGCATGCTGACATGTTACATTTTACATTTTATGCATACTGTCTGTTACATATTTCCTTTGTTAGTGACTGCCATTTTACTATGAAGAAAACAAGAGTATGGATGCTCATGAATTAATAAAGATCTATTGCTCAAAATTTGTTTTTTTGTGTGCACGCAATAGCTTCTAGTGAGCACGAGAAACTTAGCTTATAAATCAAACTAAGCAATATTATTTGAAGATGTAAAAATGCAGAAAGTTTACTGTGTGAAAGTCCCATAAAGCATGAAAACCCAATGCGTGTGTGTGTGTTTCAGGAGTGATGCAGGACTCCCAGAAGTCTGCAGATACAGCGCGGTCTTTCTCCTTGAGCTGGAGGAACTCTGGAGAGCAGGGCGGCACTCAGGAACCCATGAGGTTTCGCAGTGCCACCACCACTGGAGCTCCTGCGGTGGAGAAAGCTCGCAACAACGTCAGGCAGAAAGCATCAGGTTAGAACTAGCTTGCAGGACTCATGAACACGGACTGCCTCAGATGTCTGCATGATAGTTTGCTTACAGTGTGCTTTGTTTTATTTCTATAACTCCATGTAGGTCCCTATGAAATCTTTTTTTTTTTTTTTTTTTTCATTTAAATGTTTCTTTATTCAATTTTAATGGTTAAATTTAAGTAATCAAAAAGCATATCTAATTAATCAGCAATTTATTGAACGTTTAACAAAAGTTACATTTTAGGGCCATATGAAATCCGTTTTTGTTATGTTTTCTGTTGAAAATTCTGTGTTTTCTGTTTTAATCTGTCTGGATTCTGTTTTAATGGTTTAATTAAGTTTTGTATAATAATAGGGCCCTAAGAAATTTTGTGTTGGCTTTAACATCATGAATTTATGATTTAATACAAATTTATTATGAAAAACTGTGGTAATCAAATGAAGTCACAAAACATTAACAATTTAAATAACCTTTTAAAATGTAATTTTTTTTATTATTATTTATTATTATTATTATTGGCANAAAATGTATTTTTTTTATTATTTATTATTATTATTATTGGCAAACAAAGTGTTAAAATGAAAACTTGAAAGAAAGTTTGTGATATTTCTTAAATAAGTTCCTTAAAAAAGTTATACTAAAAATTGTATTATTATTCATTTATAGGGGTTTGACGAGACAGTTAGCTTACGAGATGAGAGACTAGATTGAGTTTACAAGAATGAGACGAGATCTTTACACATTTATTTTTAAGAAATCTTCAATGAAGAAATACATGACTAGAAAAATAGTTAGCAGGAGCATCTGAAATGTTTTAACTAATCATCTTTTAATGAATGTCATTTCAGTTCTACTTTCTGAGCAAATTTTTCTTCAAGCCTGAAACAGAGCTAAAAGATGGTTACAACTACACAGCCCAGACTAAGATACTGTAGCTTTCATATTGGAAGATTTCATATTTGCATGCCTCAGGGATCCGCTTTCAAAATGTGGGGTTTTGAAATTGCGTTTGAATACGCGCTCACATATTACTTTCGCAATCGTGCATACTCTGTGAATAAGGGAGCGGCAGTACAGAGTGCACATTCTACAAGACAGTTGTAAGATGCTTATAATCCTCCGCTATGGTCTTGTCAGTCATCTTGACGCTTCTCTCGTCACGTGATCCGTGAACTCTGATTCCTCCTGCACTACACACGGCTCCGCAGCTCATGTTTGGTGAGCTGGATGGGATTGAAGCGACCATTATCTAACTGAATTAAATGGTTTTTATTCCTATAAAAAGCAAAACGACAGTGAAGGCGAAATGTAAACACAGCGGTGGCATATTCTATCCCCTCACACTCTGTCGTGGCAATATCACGAGACATTTTAATCTTGCGAGATCTCGTCACACCCCTGTTAATTTAGTAATATATTTCAATCCTTCACAATTTCTTCAAGTTTGATTGTGTAGATGACAAACCTGTGCCACTCATTTACACAAAAGCACACAGACTTCCTATTTAAACAGTAGTGTTTTTGCAGTTTAATATTCATAGACTAGTCAATATCACACTTTGATTAAGTGTACAGCCCTGCTTTTGATTCATTCATCCAAAATTTGCCAAATTGTGTGACATTCTGCGTTATACTGTAAATTACATTTGCATGACTGGATTCTGCGATTCTGCATTGTGGAAATCATAGGGCCCTAAAGATGACATTGGGCAAGGAGCTTGTGGACAGGAATTTTCTTCTTGCTGTTACCATGTATAGAACAAGTGCAATTGAAGCCATGTGATCCAAGACTAGTTGAGACACACACACACACACACGCCAACTAGTCACTTCAACCCCTGATTAGAGTGCATCTCTCTCTAAAACATGAATTTTCTGTTTCTTTGTCTCCTTACATGGACATGCGCAGAAACATTTTCCATTGACTGTCTCCTGGTTTGGAGATGATTGTATCTCTTTATGGTGGAGAGCTTGTTGAGTTTGGAGCAGATGCGTTTGAGACTGAAGGATGCCTCTCACACACGCCGCCCCCAGAAACATACTTGATTTTGTGTGTGTGTGCAGATGAAACGCCGTGGCTTTAAATTCCCTCCTTTTCTTTTGCCTAATTGGATTTCTCCTACATTGTTCTTCAAACGGCCCAGCGTCCTCCACTGCTCGTTAGGAGAGCCGCCTCATCAAACTGCCTGCCTGTTTTTGATAGTTTCATTAAGAGCGTAATTAATGCTCATTAATATGCATAAATAGGTAACTCAGCGAAAGCGATGTAATCTAGAAAGAAAAGGCAGTAATTAAAGCGCGCCATAGAGGGAATAATAGAGCCCTCCGCTTTCACGGCTCTTCTCCAGACGTGACATGGAGTGGCCAAAAAACACAATGCTAATATTTTGTCTTATCGGAGCTGGCAGAGCAAACTTGAAATAGTGTGCTTCATATTTCCTGCTCAGGGATTGAGTATCAAAGGACAGCATGAGCCGAACGAGAGCACGGTTAGAAATCCTCAAAGTGTGTCCTCTGTTTGACTTCAGCTTAAAAATACCAATCGGTTGGTGAAAACGCTCTTTACAGAACAGAACTCTTACAGCATTAATTCAGGTTGCGCTTTGATGTGATGCTTTCATGGAGTCATGGAACAGAATCTATTTTAGTCTGTGTGTTTTTATTACCATTCACTGTTACTGTTTCTCATACTTTGGCTTCATTAGAAGAACCCCTTGGCCCTGCATAGTAGAGGTCTTCACGGATCAAAAAACTTGTACCCGAACCCGAAGAGACCTGTAAATGTGCTACACGAAACCGACCTCGACCCGTCTATTATTTGAAAGTTGGACCCAGACCCATGCAGAATCGAGAAATTCTATAAATGTACTACCTGGAACCGACGCAAACCTGTCTATTATTTGAAAGCTGGACCCAAACCCGGCCGGGAAGACACAGACCCAGCTGGACCCAATCGGCACATAGGCCTATTCCACAGCAAATTGCTATTAACAAGTCAATAAACAAGTTGCAAAAATAAAACTTTTTATTAGTAGCCTTCTCCCTTGTACCTGACTGTGATTCATACAATCCTCCTTGCCAAAAAAGTTCCATCTATGTAATTCCTCTCTTGCAAATTGAAAGAACGTGTTTAATCCACTAATTATCCCAGCTTCAAAACCCGTATGGGTTTTTTGCCGTTCTTATCCACCTTTTCCAACAAATTCTTATCCTTTTGCAACGAATGACACACCAAAGGTGTTCATTTCCAATGGAGAGTAGTATGCAAATATTCTAATGTAGAATTTTTAGATCTGATTTGAGCTTTGGTTGCATTGAAATATTTGAACTTTTCTGGCCGAATGCGACTGCCCTAAAATGTTAATCTTTTAACACGTTTTGTTCATCATGATCATTTTCACACATGAGCACAACTTTAATGAATTTTGAAGCCTAAATTTGATCACTAGAACTAAAAAACTCAACATAAGATCTAAACAAGCTACACCATGATAACATGACATCAATGTCACTACCATTACGCATCAACAACTCTTTCAGTCTTCATTTAAAAACATTTTTATCCTGAAAGTTAGAGTTTGCAAGAGCGCAATAATAAACAAGAGGAGGCTGAGAAAGTGACTAGTGACTAGACGAGTTTACCTGGGGTGCGTTTCCCAAAAGCATTGTTAACCAACTATGGTCACAAGTTCTGTTGTTATGAGTCAGTGTTTCCCAAAACCAGAGTTCCAACGAACATTCGCAAACAGCATCGCAAACTTGTGTGGTTGGAACGACAGCTCTCGACCTGTGGTTAGAAGCATAGTTTCTTGTTTATATGATATGTGGACCTAATAAATCCTTATCTTGAGCAAAATAAGCAAGCTGATGTTCTGTACAATCTGTATCTTTCATTGCGAATATATATACAAATGTAATTTACGTTTTTTTGTTTGTCAAGAGATTAAAAGCACCATTTTGAGTGCGCATGTATGTGATCTAGTACGTAAAAACAAGCCTATGATTGAATCTGGAAATTAAGCAAAATAACTGAGGAAAAAAAGAGAATTAGTCCTCAGATGCCATGTTCATAATTTGCTCCCCAGTTCAACTGATGACGTTTAATGTCCCTGACAACCTCTGTAGACCCATTTAGACACTTGTTAGCAACCGCCTTTTTCAAGACAAAATCATACATTGACTTTAACATGGAATTAGAAGTGCTAAAATGCTAACTCATTACTGAGTTTATCCTAAAAAAATATGCCAACCCTTCATCAACCTATAGACCTTATTTAGCCCCACCCCTTTTCAGCACTGCGCTCATTGTTTTCTGTCTTTCGGTTTGTATTTCCAAAGCATAAAGGTATGATCTTATGGATTTATGAATGGACCACTCTTTTTTTTTTTTTTTTTTTTTTTTTNATCTTCCCGGTCTACTGACATTTGTGATGACATCCGCTTCAAACATTACAATGCTCATGATAACGTTCGTCAACTCTACAAAAAGTAAATCCACTTCACCAACTAATTACTCTTCAACAGCGATGCAATAGAAATATACAGAGCTACCGCAAAAATGGAAGTTCAAAGACAAAATTGGCACATAAATGACACACTTCAACTTTAATAAATTGTCTGGCTATTACCACAGCTGTAGAATGCAATTGATTTGTTTCCCTGTCTCTCTCTCTCTCTGTCTGTCTGTTTCTTTCTCTTCCCTGCACTCTCTTTCCCTGCTTCTGTGGGCAGCTAAGCGAAGTCAGTCTATCAGCAACTGTGTGCATCTTTGTGAGGCTTTGCCGGCCACCAAGAGTGTGCCCATGCTGCTCCATACTGTCAGCTCTTTCTTACCTGGTATCTCTCACAACTCTCACTGCTCTCACAGACTCTCAGGTAACTTCCTGTTTCCTCTATCACAGAGCTTGCTTTTCCTGATTTCTATCTTGCTGCCATCTGCTTTCGTTTAAGATTTAGCATCATCAGGAAAAACGCAGATAATCCATTGTATGCATATTTATATAAGGACACTGTTTTTTTTTCATTCCAGACTACCAAATGAAGTACTGAGAGCACTGATGGAAACACTCGCTCAATTCATTCATGCTTTATTCATGGATTCAATTAAAGAGTGTTAGTTCACCCAAAAATGAAAATTCTGTCATTAATTACTCACCCTCATGTCGCTCCAAACCCGTAAGAACTTCGTTCATCTTCAGAACACAAATTAAGATATTTTTTTATGAAATCCAAGAGCTATCTGGCCTCCAATAGACTGCAACACAACTACCACTTTCATCGACTTTATTCAACAATTTCTTCACTTCCATGTCATTCTTCTACACAGTTGACGTTGTACACACAGTGCAGCACATCCGGGTTCTACATCAGAATGCCGGCTGAGTATTGGCCAACGCTGTTCACTTGAGCAACATGACGCATGCGTGTGATGCTGACGCAGGAGCCGGCCAATAATGGGTTGGCATTCTGACATAGAGTTCAGAGTTCAGAGAAACTTTATTGTCTATCACCAATGATAGAAATTTTTCTTAGGTTAAAAGGCTCTCATACAAGATAACAATACATACATAACAACAGTCCACAACACACAATTCATTTTTAAAACAGACATCTTTAAGATGAAAAAACAAAACAAAAAAAAACAGCAATTATGCATAGTTCTACAACCCACACCACAATCTTTTAACCTTGTTTAAAATAGTTACTGCATTGGGCACAAAATAATTCCTGTAAGCCTTCTTCCCAGCCGAGGGAGTTCTAAACCGGCAACCTGATGGAAGTAGCTGAAAAGCATCACAATCTGTATTAATAGAAGCTGCTTTCCTCTTAACTGCCATATAATAAAGGTTTGAAAGGTGAAGCTGCGAGACCCGAGTAATCTTAGATTCCTGCTTAATAATTCTTGATATTTTTTTCTTATTTTCAGCTGAAAGTAAGCTATACCAAGAAACAATATTAAATGTCATGACTGATTCCACAAGTGACCGATACCCTGTAGTCATGATGTCCTGTCTAACATTCAATCTTTTCAGCTGTCTCAGAAGAAATAAACACTGATTATCCTTCTTGTAGACACCGTTCGCATGTTGTGCATAGGACAGTTGGCTGTCAATCACAGTACCCAGATATGTAAAGGATTCAACCTGTTCCACTTCCTGCCCCCCTAACCTAAGTGGTTCATAAAGGGAAGAAGAAATTTTGGATGGACGAACCCCCCCACAGCACAACTCTTTGGTCTTACTTATGTTCAGCTTTAAGGAACTGTCATGGAACCAACCAAATATGGATTCAAAAAAATGTCTGTATATAACCAGGGACTGCTTGTCTGTCATACAAGCCACCAAAGCCATGTCATCTGCGTATTTCAAAAGCGATGTACCCTTAATTCCACAGATGATTTCGATAGAACACGGAAGTGCTGCACTGTGTTTACAACATCAACTGCATAGGAGACTGACATGGAAGAGAAGAAATTGTTGAATAAAGTCGTTATTTTTGTTTGTTTTTTGCACATGAAAGTATTCTCGTTGCTTCATAAAATTAAGGTTGAACCACTGCAGTCACATTGACTATTTTAACAATGTCTTTAGTACCTTTCTGGCCTTGAAAGTGGTAATTGTGTTGCAGTCTATTGGAGGCCAGATAGCTCACGGATTTCATCAAAAATATCTTAATTTGTGTTCTGAAGATGAGCAAAAGTCTTACGGGTTTGGAATGACATGAGGGTGAGTAATTAATGACAAAATTTTAATTTTTGGGTGAACTAACCCTTTAAGCATGTGGAGCCTCTAGAAACTTTAGCGTGTTTGCAGAAGCATGCAAACTGTAGACAGCCAATGAGTTTGAAATCCTCTCAAAACACATGAAAAACTGCAAATAATTCGATACAACTCTTTTACTTTACTTCCATTAAAAAAAAATAGAAAAGAAAGGTTTTCCATTAGTGCCCTCAGTACTGCCTGTAGCAAACTTTAATTATTACACTTTGTCCCTGTTTGTATGGATATAAATAGAATGGACAATATATAGATTTTTTTTTTTCTCTTGTCAGCTCTAATAAGCATGGTGATTGTATCAGGTGAAGTATTGCTGACAGTGTGTCTGTTTGTCTGCTAGACGTGGAGGAGTGTCAGCTGTCAGAATGTGAGATGGGGGACGGAGACAGTCCTCTGCCCCGCAGCAGTAGCACCTCTGACATCACACAGCAGATCAACGACACCTTCCCAGGTACCAACACAATCACACACACTACACATATTCATATACTGACAGTTGAAGGGATTTGCAGACAGAAGGGCTGGGTGATACAGCTTTAAAAAATTATTACGATATAATGTTTCATATTGATCGGTATCGATAATTATTGAGAACATTTTTGAAGAACATTTTTTTTTAATTTAACCAATGCATTTTTAATTAAGGCAAACAACAAATAATTTTTAAAACAAAGCAAAATGAAATGTAAACAAATCTTTCTTATATTTTATATAGAAGATTAAATAAATAAGTGTTAAAGAAACTTCGAGCTGCACAATTCTCGATAAATTGTGAAAACTTTTTTGTTTGTTTCAAACAAGGATCACAATTCTGAATGTCAACTGAATGTAATTTACTAGAGGTTCTGACAAAATATTAATTGCTGCAGTCTATTTTAAAATTTTAAATATATTTGAATTCATTATTTAAAAAGAAATCTGTTTGGATGTATGATTCAATGACTCACTCATAAATACTCTTGTTTCCTTACTGGATGAATCAGTGTATTTGAAAGATTCAACGTCAAATACATTTTTTAACAATCATTTGTCGCCACCTGGTGGTAAAACAATGTAATCGATAAATGTGTCATTTTCAGCGCGTTCAAGTTTGTCTCAGAAGCTGATTTGCTCTATTTTGATCGATAATATGAACATTAGTGTTATATCTGAATTATAAACTTTTATCTCACTACTTCTGTGATAATTTGAATATTTGTAGCACAGAAATAAAGATAATGTGTGGTTGAAAACTGTTTGTGCAGCTGTTAATACTGACATGACAACTGCTCTCTCAAGACGAACTTTGAAGTAGATCAACTGTAAGATGGTAGGAAACCAAGAAACTGCCACACTGATGAGCTGAAATGTACTTTTTTTTGTTCACAATCTCCTCGTCACCGGCTGGTGTTTGTGTGTTCAGATTTCACGTGGCGATTGCGCAACTGAGCTTCACAGCAAATTGTTTGCGTGTCACTCGTAGCGCGTCTGTTTGGGACGGAGCGAGCTTGAGAGCTGTTCATGCAACCAAACTTCATGTCTGTTTACGGTTTAATGCATTTAAGTGAAACTATATCGAGACTTATATTGAAAAATGTTTCTATCTTTATCGATTAAGAAGTACCGTCGATAAATATCGATACCGTTTTATCGCCCAGGCCTAGCAGAAAGTAAAACACCTTTGCATTAACTTGTACCTGGACTTTAAACTTTATTATATCTCCAAGGCAGTAATATACTACTATTATAATACATATATTACTATTGTAATACAACTGCACTATAAAATAAATGTAAATGTAAAAATTCTTATTTCATAATAAGTATAATATTTATATTTTTATAGTAAAATACATTACTTGTGTCTTAATTTCTTCACTTGCAAAAGTTAAACCTTCTTTTATCTTTTTATATCTAGTTTCTGTGGAAACAGGATTACAAATCACATGAACACAGTGCTGCGCTTCGCTTTGGAACATATGGCGCAATAGACTTATTTCAGCCTTTTGTGATTTGATGATCTATAGATGATCATGAGGCTCTATTGTGTTATTAACACCTTTTATGTTATTATGAGAAGTGTAAAAAAAAAAAAAAAAAGTGGTTCATTATGAATATGTGGTGGGCCGCATCGGTTTACTGCCTTAATTCTTAGTTCTTAGCAAAAAACCATTAAACAAATAATGTGAAAATATAAACAAGACATTTGATTGTTCGCACAGTCATCATATTTCCAGTGCAACATAAACTAAGAATTAGTCTATTTTAGAAATCGAAGGTAGTGTGATTTCTAATATGTGGGGATACCTGAATGAAATGCAGGTCAGAAGAGAGATGAGTCTGCAGATACAGGCAGAACGTCTGTGTCAGAGAGCAGCTCTACAGGGAAAAGAGAGAGCGACGCTCCCACGGTCAGTAACATCTCAATGGCATTGATTAATTAAATGATTCTTCACATGCAAGTTTCATTGAGGTTTTGTGGATATTGTCAGATTCTGATCCGGCGGAGCAGCAGTCCTGCAGATCTGGATTATCCAGCAGATGGAGCTCAAACATTCCTGAAAATTAAACTACGTGATAAAAGTAAGCGCTGTCCCACAATCACTCATGGCATCCTTCTATTGCTCTTCTTTAAAGAGGATATATATCTTTCTTGCTTGCTTGCTTGTACCTGTAAACTGTACCTGAAAACTAGGGATGCTCATAATTAACTTATTAATTAACTGTTAACCGACAGTAAGAATTTTGACCGATTAATACTAAACAGTTTAAAAAAGTAATTTGTCATTTTTCAAGATATTTTGAAAACGTTTGCTGCATGGTTAAATTTAGAGCTTTTGAGAGAGAGAAAAAAAGTGTAAAAACGGCGTATAAGTCACATTTTATTATTGCATTAATGTAAAATACTGGTAAATAAAGCTAAATGTTTACAAACATTATAAACATAGCTATAGGCTATTTTAGTTTCCTTTACTCCACAACAGATCCTTTCAATTTAACTGTATTCAGAACAGAACAAGATTGAAAAATAAAAGTAGCCATATAAAAGTAGAAGCTGTATAAATGTCAAGCCAAAACAAATTAATTTAAAGCGAAACTGAAACAGAAACTTGTTTTTTTAAAGAAACTTGTGTGCTCAATTGAGGCTGATACATTTTTTTTTTATCCGATAAGAAGACATGCACATAAACTACTATGGAAACACATTTACTGAATAAATCCCTCGATGCGTAACAAAAAAACTCACTTGACTTTGCCTCAACAGTGGATGTGATTGGTTAACTGGACTAACCAGCAGACCAATTTCCTTGCACAGTATCTCAAATGTTGGTTTGATTGTTCTGATCAACTGATCAAATGCCTGAGCCAAAGTGTGTCATCAAAATGAATTGGTTGAATTACCTCCCAGAAGCATCTCGCATGATTGCATCCCCAAACAACGTAAGATCAGTACAGATACCCTAATAAAATATTGCTCCAGTAAAAGATTTAAGTTCTCCTTTCCAATTTTACTTAAGTACAAAAGTTTCAAGTATTAAGTGCGTTTCTTAAGATGAGTTTCATTTACAATAATCAATCCTAAAATCCTTACTTTTTGCGCCATCATTTGCACGCGTTCTTGGCTCATTTTGTGTTAGACTTGTAAATTTGGTTAACTAGAGACTCGCTCTGAACGGATCATTGAATCAGAGAGTTGTGGAAACAGCTGCAATTGGATCAGTCCCATTTAACAGGTTCATTATAAAGAATCAGTTTGTTCACAAATTGAACACTGCTATTGTGTCTTGGAGGACGTACGATTTCTTCAGTTAAAAAAAACAACAAAAAAAAACAGTAATGATATGTTTTTAATGAAATGTAGTGGAGTAAAAAGTACGATATTATGCTTTGAAATGTTTCTCAAAATAAAAATACTCCAGCAAAATACAGATACTTGAAAAATATACTTAAGTACAGTAACATACTTTTCTTACTGTCCACCACTGATGCGCATAAACTAACTTTTACTGAATAAATCCATCCATGCGTTACAAAATTTATTACATATATTTTGCACCAATTTCCCAAGAAGTGACGATTTTGTTCTCTTGAACACATGCGATGGAAACGGTGCTTTATTCGCAAATGTACAATGTAAAATTCGCAAAATAGAGCAAATAGCATTTTGAAAGTATCTTGATGTTTCAAATAACGATCATATCAATTACATTGTTACACCAGTAGGTGGCAACAAGTGACTGTTAAAAATTTAATGACTGAATCATTCATTCAAGAGATTTGTTTAAAAGTGCTGATTCATCCAGTAATGAAACAAGTGAAGTCTTTATAAGTGAGTTATTGAATCATTCATTCAAACCATTAAAAAAAAAAAAAAAAAAAAAAAAAAAAAAAAAATGAATTAAATATTTTTAAATAGACTGCAGCAATTAACATTTTGTCAGAACCTCTAGTAAATTGCATGTTATTATGTTTTTATTTGTCTATTCAGAATCATGGGAGAACCGCAATCTCTATTTTAAACAAAAAAATTGTGATTCTTAATTTATCCATAATCATGCAGCTCTAATACTATTGAAAAATATTAGTGTAAAGCATTATTATACAGTATAGTGAAAAAATTAATAGGAACGACTTTCTATTATAAATAATTACCAATATTAACACATTAATAAATGAATGCATTAACTAATAACTAATATAAATGTCTCACTTGTCAGGTGAGAGTGTGAGCAGTGAGACGTCTAATGGCTATCTGAATGATGCTGAAGTGGGTCTGCTGACGTGGCATGCGGTTGAGGAGGAGCCGGACTCTCCCTCTACTCATGACATGAGCATGAGTGTTACCGTGGATACAGTGAGCCAGAGGAGCCTCCTGCTCAGCCACACTGAAGCACTGGCAGGTACCAAAACCCTCTGATCCCTGATCCCGCCACACTACTCATGTGTTCAGGTGTCCCATCTGTGTTCCTACAGTACCACTGTAATGTCAGTGCAAGTTCTGTCACATGACTTACTGTCTGTCAGCCTCTGTGTTTGAAAGTTGTGTTGTTCTTAATGTGTTTGTTATTGTTTCCCATTACTGGTGTCAGTATCTATTATGTGAGGAGGTGATAGCAGCACGGCATATAATATAAAGAATAGTCTGGGCTAAATACAGCAACATCTGTGGGATTCTGTCATTGACGGTAATTGTACTGACAATAGTTTCAACACTCAACACTCAGCACATGCACTGGAAGTCTATGAGCACCAGAATAAACAATACAAATATACAGTGCCTTTCAAAAGGTCAGTTCGATTTTTTTTCAAGATAAATTATTTATTTTATTCAGCAAGAACATTAAATTGGTCAAAAGTGACATTAAAGACTGATACATTGATACAAAAGATTTATGTTTCAAATAAATGCTGTTCTTTTTAACTCTGTTCATCAACATATCCTGAAAAAAAAGTGCATTACATTTTTCACAAAACTATTAAGAAATGTTTCTTGAGCACCAAATCACGTCTTTGATCAAGTAATTGAATCAAGTATATATACAGTACTGTGCAGTATTTTCATCCCCCCCCCCCCAAAACAGTCTTAAGCNGTCTTAAGCCAGTTATTTATATCTTTTACTGTAGTGTGTCAGTAGAAAATATCAGTTCACATTTCCAAACATTAATTTTGGGGTCAGGGTGAATTTGCAGGCACAATAAACCTCACAAGAATCGAAAATGGGCTACTTTCCCATAGACTGCAGACCATATACGTCTCGAGCTGTCGTGATCTTTCTTGGCGCTCTGTGGCATGACTGACACATCGCTGTAGCGCTTCAGTTCACACAGAGCGCACGTGAACCGATCATCTCTTCTGCTTTACAACACAAAATAAACGTGAATAAATATCCGAAGGTATGTTGAAAGATACAGTACAAATACAAAGTTCTGGCATTAAACTCTAATGGGCAGGCTAATAGGTCCTTTAACTCACCTGCTTGTAATCAAATCATTATCTATAGGACACATATGATTGGTTCCTGCTGTATTAGTAGCCAATGAGCTGCGTGCTCAATCTGCAAATACATGAGTAGTATTTTCCTTAGCAGTGCAGCGCGCTTCAGAAATCCTCCACCTTCCCCAGCTCCACCTGTATAGATCTGCTATGGGTAATTCATGTATGCTATATTGTACTGCAGCAGCATGTCTTACTTGCTCTGCAGCAGCAATAAACAACAGCAGCAGCAGCAATAAAAGCAGCAGCAGATCTATTCCGCCAAGACCAAACATATCAACATTGTCATACCCATTACCATGCTAAACACTCCGAGTGATTTCATGACAGAACTGACCGAAATCCATATCATGTCCCATTAATCGATCAATCAGTAGCCACGTTTTTACATGAGACGCTATCTAATCCGATATGGTGTTTACATGTACCGGCGCTTTCAATCGGAATGACTTTGTGACATGCGCACATTAGCCTATGTCCTGTTTGCCGCCGTGTATTCCTGTCAACATAGAGTTCCGTTATTTCTTATGCGTGCTATTTTTATGTAAAGTGTTGCACTTAATCAAGCAACGGCATGAAATTTGCAGCATATTACTGCTGGATGGTATTAGGAAAAGACGGGAACAGGAAGCTGACCTGTTTGGTGGCTGTGCATCTCTAAGGAGCATCTCAATACTACCCCTCCCTCCTCCGTAAAGCAGAAGCGTGTGGATGAAGGTCCGTAGTAATGATTCACTGAGTTCCTTCAGTGTATTTAATAAATGTGTTGTTTCAGTTTTACTCCAGTTTAATTTTGCCGCCGACATTTTGCATTCTGACGACCCCTGACCGCTTGACGTGATGACGTAGACGCAAAGTAATCGGTTTAACACGTTTACATGGCAGACCTTTTATTTTGTTCGGTTTATAGAAAGGTTTATCCCACCTCTCTCAAACCGATTACAATTTAATTCGGTTTGGGCATTTTTATTCCGATTGAGGTGTTTATATGGAGCATTTTCATTCAGATTGGACTTTTAAACCGATTACAATGCTCCATGTAAACGCGCCTACTGTTTCAACCGCGGAAAGGTATCTATAATAAATAAATTAATAAAACAGCTTGTAAAAATGTCACATTTACCGGCACATTTACCTCAGAAAAGCCGTTCAATGTCCAAAAACTCGTTAGTCAGCTACAAAAAAATTAACTTTGTTTTTGGAGAGGAGCATTTTGATATATATCCACTGTGACTAGGCTATTGCATATTTATTGTACTTAACATGTGCTTCAATACTGAATGTATAAATTTGTTTTATGACAGCCACCATTTAAATGTTTAGGCTTATATAAAAACGAGTAGAAACATAATTATGTAATTAAAAATGTATTATAACGTTATTGTAAAAACTTCTTTGTGTAATTTATATTTAAGTAGCTTACAAATCAATTAATTTTAACCTTTAATAATATAATGATGTACCAGCTGTGGTTCCCTGTGTAGTTTACAGCATTAGTTGAGAGAAATTTTTTCTTTGAAGAAATTTGCCATGTACTGTACCTTATAGGCCCCAAATTAATCAATATTGAATTGAAGGTAATCAAATTGAAATAAAATTGCAAGCTTCTGAATCAAAAACCCAGCCCTAGTGTCAACAAACGTTTTTTTTTTATTATTTTTTTACTTGAATTAAATGTTGTTTTTTCCACTTATTTTCTTGTCAGAGTGCACCAGGATGCTTAGTTTACATGTTAAAATCATAAAAATACTCCTTGTGTATTCAAAAATCTCACTGGATTATTAAAATTAAATGTGAACTGATATTTCCTACTGACACACTACAGCAAAAGATATAATAACTGCCTTAAAACCTTTTTTGGGGGGTGAAAATACTGACGTGCCTAAGAATTTTGCACAGTACTGTATATGTAATATATAAATATTCATGTCTATATATATATATATATATATATATATATNATTTACCAAAAATTTACTTTTCTTTTCATAGACTTCCATTGTAAGTGCGTTATTGTAAATTAATTTGGTTTATTTTTGAAAACTGAGGTACCATTTGAAATGGTTTCTGTGGTAGTGGACAGCATACCACAGACTCTGTGAATAGAAAGATGTATTTAACCCAGAACATTCTTTTAAATCAGTGGTTCTTAACCTGGGGCCCGGGGCTCCACTAGAGGGCCTCAGCAAACTCCCAAGGGACCTAAAGATGACTTAACTCTCTACTGTTAAGACCTCTGTGGTCAAAATAAACAATAAGAAATTGCTTTTTTCATATATATTTTTTTTCCCCATTCATTTGGTGTCATTTTGGTGTCAGTGTGACTAGTTTAAGACCATTTTCTAATTATTATATCCACAATTTGTGTGTGTGTGTGTGTTCATATAGGAAGTGCTACAAAAGTTTTGTACCATTTGCGATGAAGTGAAATATTTTGAAAATTCAAAATGGAAAATGTTTCGGTCTAAAAATTACAGAAGATCACCAGAGGGTTAAAATTATGTAAAATAAGACAAAAAAGTATTAAAATACGCTAAAACAACTAAAAATCAAGATTTGTCTTATTTTAATTACCCCCTCAACACCAGTTTTGGTCTTGGAAAGCCTGGATATATGAGGAACCGTAATAAATTAAATTCTAGACCTGAAAGGATGTGTAAATTATAGTAAAATTCTAAAATTAAATGGATATTTTTATAATGGATATAATTTTTTCTAGTTTATTGGGTTGAAATTGTAAATTAATTATATATATATAGATATATATATATCTATATATATAAAAATCATTATCCTTATTTCTTATCCAGTAAATCTTGAACGACTGTAAAAGTCATGTAAGTGATACCTTTTTTTTTTGGCAGCCTTGAAGAACATCCAGATCCTAAATCCTGAAGTTGAATTTACATTGAAGTGCCTTTGAATAGTGTACTGCACAACGGTGGTGCCTTGGATTTAAAAGGGTCGAGAACTACTGCTTTAAATCATCCTGACGTCTGCTACTGATTATTAGATAATGCTTTCATGATCAGTTGTTGTGCCTCAGTGTCTTTAAGTGTGTTTGGTTTCCCTGTTTGTGTGAAATGTGATTCCACCACCACCCTGCCATCCATCGTTGTGTTGTGTATGTGTAGGGTCTGATTGTGCAGCCCCTCCTCAATGTCCCCCAGTGTCTCCGGCTCTCCTCGTGCCTCATGGCTGCTGTGAGGGCCCTCAGCTCCTGGAGGATGCCATGAATATGCCTCACCATCTGGGTATTGCACTCATCCTCTCAACCTCCCTCAGACCAAACTCATCTTCTGTACTTCACTCTATCTCCATCCCTCAAAGGCAACATTTTTCCAAACCCTTTCATAGGTGACTTTCTTCTAAGACAACATCTTCGCCAAAATTAAATCTTATAAATAGCAGATTTGGCATTAGCACAACCATGATACTGTGGTAAACGCAAAAATCACATGCAGTTATTGGGTGAAATGCTCCATTTGTAATTAGAATGAAATATTTTCAGAATCTTTTCAGTATTGCATGAGGTACTCTGAAAAACATTGGTCTAGCATTAACATTGAAACCATTTTCACTCAGAAATTGCTTGTAAATTTCACAAAAAAATTTAAGTAACACTGAAATAAATGTGAAATTTTAAAGCAGAGACTGAAANCAGAGACTGAATTTTTTTTTTTAAAATGAAAATAATATATCATAATATATAATAATATAATATATATATATCCAATATTTTTGTTTTTTTTACAAATTGAAAAAATCTTGTTTTACTAAAATTTGGTTCAATAATAACTGAACCAACTATGTACAGTATTTCTTTCCTTTAACATGTTGTAATTTAAGGGGTTTTTACAACAAAAAAAAAAAAACTAAATTTTTAATCTCTAGCTTATTCACCATTTATAATTTGTAATACAATCATTTAACCACTAGATGACTGTATAGCCCTATATATATAAACATATAAACATGGCTGTGTGTTCCCTAGTTGCTGGGAACTTTGGATTCCCTTATAGTTACTTGCATTTGGATATATATTTAGACATTAATAAATACTTTTGTTAAAGTTAAGATTTTTATGTTGATTTGAAGTGTATGTTTTTGCATTAGTTAAAGATGCAATATGTAATATTTTTGCAGTAAAATATCCAAAAACCACTAGGCCAGTGTTATATATTTTGTTCACTTGAGTACATACAATATCCCAAATGTTTCCAACTATTTGTAAATCGTGAGAAAATTGCAATTTTAACCAAGGAGTGTGAGGAGTCGCCTGTCAATTGCGTCATACCCGCGTTACCCTCAGTTTCCGGTTTTATTTTTTAGAAACCATGGAAACACCAAAGACACTTTAATATATTACACGTTTTACTAGACAAGGGAACATCTGTTTTGATATATTTATAGACAGAAAACGAACTGTTGTTATATAGCTCAACACGTTTAGTCTTATTGTTTAAATCAATTTTTTTGATTTTTTGCGAGTACCATGCTTTACCATGCCTCAGAGAAAAACACTATTTTGTGCTAACATAGCATAATCAGATGCAGCTTTATTTTTAGTAACACTAATACATAATTTTCTCCATCATACAATACGTTTTCAAATTAATTGCATGCCATTTATCAACACAAGACATCCAATATTTGTGATATTCTAAAATCGATCGATCTTACTGCAGTGTGCAACAGTGTCTCACAGCAGCCGCCGAGCAAACGCTCAGAGTAACGTTATAACATTTTCAACACACTCAAATGTATATAATATGATAAACAGAGCTGTTTTACCTCACACTCATGACCGGAAAAGCGGAAGTGGCGCCGGCGACTGTGTCAAAATAAAAGTTCTGCTGCTCGTGAGGCGAGTGTTGCGCAATCGCTCCAGCGGCCTCGTTCAGCTCCCACAACACTCAGTGCTGCTCTGCTTCATACAACAGTAACGTTAATAATCGCATCCATGAACATGACTTCTTCCCGACTCCAATACCTATTCTTTTGCACCGTCCGTTGAGATGGAGACCACATGTCCCAAGATTCCGCTCTAAAACTTGCCGTCATCAAGCTACGCCTTTGTTTTGAATAGGCTTCTAGCGACCTCTAGCGGACAAAATTATTACTTATTGTACCTTTAAATCTGGACACAAAAAAAGCGTTTTGTTACTCATACTAGCTACATGTAATAGCTTGATCAGTCACACAAAAGAAATCAGAATCAATATTGACTCATTATCGACCACGTTGATATTTCAAAATATATAATTGAGTGTTAAATACCATGAACAGAGGCATGGTCTGAAAAACTTTGCAACAGAAATCAATCAGCGATTGATTCAGAAAAATTCAGATTTAAGTAGCTTTATTGNACCACATGTCCCAAGATTCCGCTCTAAAACTTGCCGTCATCAAGCTACGCCTTTGTTTTGAATAGGCTTCTAGCGACCTCTAGCGGACAAAATTATTACTTATTGTACCTTTAAATCTGGACACAAAAAAAGCGTTTTGTTACTCATACTAGCTACATGTAATAGCTTGATCAGTCACACAAAAGAAATCAGAATCAATATTGACTCATTATCGACCACGTTGATATTTCAAAATATATAATTGAGTGTTAAATACCATGAACAGAGGCATGGTCTGAAAAACTTTGCAACAGAAATCAATCAGCGATTGATTCAGAAAAATTCAGATTTAAGTAGCTTTATTGTCATAGTAAAAAGGCTTTACATTGCCAAAGCGTAGCACTCTGATACCATAGTGTTGAGCACTGTCAGATTAACAGTACTCTAGCCCCAATGGGGTTTTGATTATAAAGTTTAACATCAGCTCAATAGTGTAAGCAGCTTATATGATATACAAAATTTCAATGTAATGCCAAACCAATTCAGTAGTGTTAACGCCAGCTCAAAATTCAGTATGAACACATGGAAGTCTAGCCCTAATGGTACACAGATCATGTTTTTATTTGTTTGTTTGTTTTTTCAACACACATACTTCATATACAGTAAATGGAAGCTTAAACACACTTGTTTGACGCACAAACCATTTAAGGTTTCTTCTCTCGCTTCAAGCAAGTACCATTGAGCTGCCGTTGACTATATTTCTTGTGTGTAATGTTGTGTGTATAATGCACTGTGTTTGTGTGTGTGTGTGATGAAATAGTTTATATGTTAGCTTCACAGCCCTCCTCGATATTTACATCAGTGTTCGTATTCACGTATTCATTTCCGTTCATTCCTTTCTCATGTAGTGGACTGTACCACGATCTGTCTGAATACTTCAGCTAATTCAGATTGGCTGGAAGGAGAGCATTAAAACCATTTAATGCATATGTAGTTCCAAGCTTGTAATATAAATCAATGCGATCTTTATAACTGTATAGCAGATACTAACATAAAATACATATACAAATACATATGTCATCACTCTGTATCTGCCAATAATGTCTTAGTAAGATTATATTTAAATGCTTAGTTTTTAACTGCCCCTGGGGCAGTCGTGGCCTAATGGGGGCAGTCGTGGCCTAATGGATAGAGAGTCGGACTTGTAACCCAAAGGTCATGGGTTCGAGTCTCAGGTCCGGCAGGGATTGTCGGTGAGGGGAGTGAATGTCCAGCGCTCTCCCCACCCTCAATACCACGACTGAGGTGAGACCCTTGAGCAAGGCACCGTACCCCCAACTGCTCCCCGGGTGCCGCAGCAATGGCTGCCCACTGCTCCGGGTGTGTGTTCACTGCTGTGTGTGTGCACTTGGATGGGTTAAATGCAGAGCACAAATTCCGAGTATGGGTCACCATACTTGGCCACATGTCACTTCACTTAACTTCACTTATGATCAAAGCTCTGTAGTTTTAAAACATATAATTCAATGCAATAGGCTTTATGCTGAATGGTAAAAAAGTGAAGCAACCTGTGTTATGGAAGTTTGTTGTGGATAACCTCCATACAATGATGATTAAGAAATGATCAAATAAACGTTCCTCCAAATCCAGATGGATCATATTTAATACTCACATTTAAAACATGATTTTTCTAAAACATTTTGTGTAGATAATCGAGTAAACATAAGTTGCTTCAGTCCAGTAAGTGTTCCTCTTGAAATATTACTAACAATATAGAAGTTATTCTAATGTTTACTTTATAAAAATCAGTAAAGATTTCACCGTAAAAAGACACGTGAACCTTGAGCTGAAGGGGGGCGTTTTTACAATAATACTAAAAGGGGTTTTTAAAGTATAAATGTTACTTCCTGTAATGGACTCAATCTGTGTGCCTGCTCTTCCTAACAGACAGCAGTGAGTTTCTGGCTGATGATGTCAGCATCATCGCCGGTGGCAGTTTGACCGGTTGGCACGCCGACTCAGCCTTCGTTCTCTGGAGGAGAATCCTGGGGATTCTTGGTGATGTGAACAGCATCCACTGTGGCCGCATCCACGCCAAGGTCTTCAGTTACCTCTATGAGCTCTGGCACAAGCTGGCCAAGGTGGGTTCCCTTCATTCCCTACAGAGCCTTCTATACAGTTACCTTAAGAATCTAAATGCAAAAGATCTTGATGTCAAACTCTTGTTTACATGAACTCCTGTTTCAGATCAGAGATAATCTTGGGATCAGAGTGGATACAGACACAGCCATGGCCAGACCCTTGTTCATCCCTCCTCTTCGCATGCTGGCCTCCTGGCTCTTCAAGGTAACACGCATTAAAAATAGTCCATCAGGAACATTCTCTGAATTTTAGACTACAACTGTTTTGCCCTGTTTCACAAGTGATCAGCCAAGAAACATTACTGTTCACACCTGATTAGGGATGCACCGATACCAGTATCGGTATCGGGCCCGGTACTGCGCTAGTGTACTCGTACTTGTACTCATTAAAAGGTTAGGGTTAGGGTTAGGTGGTTTAGTTCTTTGAAGTAAATTTATCTAATTAACATAATATTAATGCTGTTGTTGGTGTGCGCGAGCTGATAAGCGAAACACGATCGCATCCCTTTTCACAAACACTGCTGGAAACTAAGTCTGTAGTTCGATCAGATATGGCAATAGTTTTATTTAAAGAAAATAAAACTAGCATATTACTAACGTTAACTGATGGTAAAGAGAGAGCGAGAGAGAACTTCTGTTGCGTGATCTTAATTGCTGATCGTTCACTCAGCACACATGCGTCGTTTGGATTAAAACTAAAGTGTATGTGAAGAAAAAACATGAACGGTTACTTGATTTATGTATAGCGAGTGTTTCCCTAAATTAGGAAGGCAGTACAGTAGTCACATTGTGTTTTCAAGAAGTTTTCTGTGCGCAAACATCCGAAGCCTGCACCCAGAAAGCTGCCTCTCAGACAGCGCACTAATAGCCTATTAAATCGAATTCTCTTCCATATATTCTTGCGCTTGAATGGACAAATATACACAAAATTATGTTAAAATGCCCGTATAGGCAAGTATCCTTGTGAAAAAACGTTGGTTATGTCTTAAGTTAATGTAAACAGTTGAGAAAGAAAACACGTTGGATTCGTGCAGCTCTTAAAGTGACAGCAGCCTAATAAACCAATAAATCTTGACTGAATGACTTTTGTAACTTTATTTGATTAATCTAGATTTATTTTATACAATGAAGACTATGCAGTGTTATTTTACATTTGATTACTTTGTTCAATTTCTACACCTGAAAATTTTGATATTTCACTGGTATCTAAAAATTTGAACCACTGTAGAAAAAAAATCTTATCATTTAGCCCTGCTAGAGCAGCTCTAAATATTCACTTGTGCTGTTAAATTAAATGGGTCATGAACTGTATTGTTTTATTGTTTTATAATGTTTCCTGTGGTGCACTGATATTTTTAGGTTATTACCAGGAAAGTCTGCTAGTTCACTTGCTTTGGTCCGGACCAAATACAATGTTGATTTTTTTGCCCTTTTTGCAAGTGAACCGAAATTTGTAAACAAAACCACAGGTGTGCTAAGGTCATCCATTCATTGGACAGAAATTCTCAAGCATAGAACCGTACCAGAGTTAGTTTGGAACAGGACCGAGACCACCTCTTCAGCTGGGTCTCGGTACGGTTGTTTTGTCCGCACCCGAGTGTGATTGCTGTATTCACACCTGCCCAAAAGACCCGCACCAAGGGGGAAACAAACTTGAGCTCGATTCAATCGAACCAAACAAGACAGGTGTGAATACACCCTTAGTATGCTTTTTATGAGCACATCGTACTAGCGGCATGTTTTCCTGTATGTAATTGTTTTGAATAGGAAGGATATATTGAATACCAAACGACCTGTGATGTGTGTTTAGGCTACCATGCTGCCGTCAGAGTTCAAGGCTGGGAAGCTACAGGCATATAAGCTGATCTGTGAGATGATGACGAAACATCAAGACGTGCTGCCCAACAGTGATTTCCTGGTGCACCTCTACCACGTCATGCACAAAGGCTTCACCAGCGACGATCAGGTACGACTGATTCTGCATGTATGCATTTATTAAACCTACTTAGGTTCTATTTCTGTTTGTTGAACTATGGCGTATAACATAACATAATTAAGAGTTGTGCCGCTAAAAGCCACCTCCGTCAAAAATGAGATAATCATGTTGAGCAAATGCTCTCCGCACATAGTATACGTTCATCAAATACTTTCGCTTCAAATCGTCTAAATCCCAGTGTCAGCCCATTCAGAAATACCGGTTTGTTGGAAGAAACTGCTAAACTCCACTTCCCTTTGTCAGCAAAAGCCTCTAAGTTCACAGAAGAACCAATCAGATGAATGACGGTGTGCGTATGAGCCACTTTCAATTGCCGAGCTGCAAGTTTTTATCATGTTTTGTCCATCATTACAGTGGCAATGACAGGATTTCGCGAGTAGCAAGTAAACACAACTGTTCCTTTTGCTGCTGTAAAACTGACAGAAACAGACATTTTACTATGTCTTGTTGTCCAAAGAGTTGGACTTAGGGGAAAAAAAGTGTTAAATATCAATGAATTGACTAAAGTGACATTTTTGAAAATAAGCTATCAATAACTGCTCATTTCAATAACTGACTAATAACCTTTCCATTGCCATTAAAGTGAAGTTAATGAACCTAAACATAGGAGCCTGGTAAAAAAAAATGCTATTTTAAAAGAAATTATGTCAGACGGACTTAGAGGTTTTTGCATTGGAACTCTTCAATTGTACATTAAAGAGATGAGAATATCAGGAAGGGACGTGTCATAGGAGCTGCAAACTCCACAGGAATGATATAAATCATAATCATAACCAACAGTTAATCCAACTTCAAGTGCTTTCACTAATAAAAAGTTTTTAGACAAGTTTGCGTCAATTACAAGTAAAACTGGTTATAATTCCATTGAAAATACATTGCTTTCATTGTTTTCCATTCTGCTTTTTATAATCTGAAGGACAAGTATGTTTTATTTGATTATTTTAATGATTTTTTTTTTGACAGCATGCCATCAATTCTACCTGTATATAACCTAAAATATTCTGTTAAAAGAAAAACCTTCATGCATTTGACCACTAGATGGTGTAACAGTCTTTCTTGTGATGCAGTAAAGGCTCTCCAAAGCTCCCGGATTCTGTAGATAATAAAATGCTTGAATCCTAAACATTCACAAAGAAGCATTATTGAATCATCAAAAGAGAGCAAGTCTGATCTGATTTGGACTAATATATGTTCAACATTTGTTTCATACTATAGGTTTAATATTATTTTATTTTTTGTTTATGGTTTTGATCATAATGCAGTGTAGTGAAATATGCTAAGATCTCTAGTGCTGTGTGTGTGCTGCCACTGCAGCCTGTAGACTGCCGCTGCGACACTCTTTGTGTGTGTTTGTTTTATTTGGTCTAGACAAAAAAAAAAAAAAGAGCTCCGTGAATGTGCAGACGCAATGAAAAAGCAATGGAGATTTTGAAAGTGTGAAAGTGCTTTGGGCCACTATTGTGGATCTTTTTTAAGTGTAGATAATAGATTCCATTTGTGTCACTCTTGGCTTGGAGTCTCACTCCAAATCCACATGGGGGCAGATTTGAAGCCCAGATAGAGCTCAGAGACAATAGGAATGGTAGTTTAGAAGTGTCTCTTTCTGCGGTTGTTTTACCACTCACTTTATGGAGCTTAATGTTCACATCTTCACAACTGTTCATGTTGACAGCAATACAGTTTGATAGCCACCTGCAAAACCTACTTGAATTGGGCTGAAATTCAACCACAGTTCTATACTAGTCAGTTATTTTCTAGAGCATTGAAATATGTATAGCTGTTAAAATCAATAATAATGTACAATAGCATGAACTATAGAGTTGTGTACCTCTTGTTTTTTAAACACCAGTCAAAACTGTGGAAACACAGTCAGTGATATAATTATTTTCTTATCTTTTTTTTAATCCTCCTCCAAAAAACACAGTGTGACAGCTTTAAATCTGAACACAGATTTTACATGTGCAGTCCAGTCCTGTACAAAACATGATGCGATGTGTAGATTCTGCTCTCCTGTTCTCTCTTGCACAAGTGCCACACTCTGTACAATGCACAGTCTTCTGCAACCGTTCCACATACTGGTCTTCTAGCAATAGCAAATTGTAAATTTACAGAAGGAGTTTAAAGGGTTAGTTCACGCAAATATGAAAATTCTGTCATTAATTACTCATGCTCATGTCGTTCCAAACCCGTAAGACTTTTGTTCATCTTCAGAACACAAATTAAGATCTTTTTGATGAAATCTTAGAGATATTTGTTCCCCCATAGACGCTTTGTATGATGAACAGATCAAATTTAGGCTTTTAAGGCAGGAACACACCAAGCTGACGGTCGGCCGTCGGCCAGTTTTTGTTCGTCGGCCAACTAAGTTTTCTCAGTGTGTTCCGCACCGTCGGCTGAAGTTGGTCCTCGTTGCCTTTTTTTCGGCCGGTTCAAAATGTTGAATTGGCGTCGGAGCTCGTCGGTCCGTCGGGCCATCTGATCATTCTGATTGGCTGTTCAGATACTGCCACCTGCTGGTTCGGGAAGGCATTTCATCTCACGCAGGCGCAGAACTGACGTGCTACTTGGCCGTCGGCTGTCTAGCGTTGGTTTGGTGTGTCAGGCCAACTTTGGACACAGACGCTGCCGACGTGAGCCAACCCCACAGTCTGCTTTCATCGCCACTAGTTCGTCGGCGTTGGCTTGGTGTGTTCCGGCCTTTACATGTAAACATTGATCAGTGAACATAAACAGAAGCTCATCCAAACCTGAATAATGCACAAGAACAAACCTCTTCCGGAAGCTCAAAAGTGCTGCGTCAAGCGAACAGGCTTGAGCTTCCATTTCAGATTTGGGATTGTTCATGTTAAAGTCGGGAGTAAACGAAAATCGCGACCAACTTTTCTTCTCTGTTGTGACATATCAGCTCATCGAACAAGACAAAAAATTCAGGGTGGGACTTGATTTGACTGCATGGTATAAAGTGGCTGTTACAAACTAAATAGACAGTTATTGTATGTTATTGGAGGCGAAGGACTGAAACTTATCTGGCTCATCTAAATTCTTTCTTTTAAAAAAATTTATTTTTTTGATTGAAGATTACAGTGGCACATATTTAAAAAGAAAAGAAAAGACCAGCACATAATAAGCAACATTCCAATAAAAAATTGTCAATTTTGATTTCACAGTGACTTTTATTATATCAGTTGTAAGTAGGGGTTTGATGAGACAGATAGCTCACGAGATGAGACACGAGATTAAGTTCACGAGAACGAGTCAAGATTATTAAGTATTTTTAAGAAATCCTTGATGATGAAATACATGACTAGAAAAATAGTATGAATTATCATATGCCGTAAAAGACAACAATACTCAAGCACTGTAAAAGGTTTTGCCACAAACTCAACTGACTGGCTTCTGTCCTGTATGATTTCTCTTCAGACCTTAGAACTGTACATGATTTATGAGCTTCTACAACTTTTTACCTCCTAACTGAACTCTTTTCCACAAATTGATCACAGAAATAAAAACAGTATAAATAAAAATGAACACAGTTTTCTGTAAGTGCAAACAATAAGTGCAACCATTATCAAAGTCATCAAATATAGACCAATTTTTTCTTGAAGCATGATACAGAGCTAAGAGATGGTTACAACTACACAGTCCAGACTAAGATAGCTTTCATATTGGGAGATATTTGCACGCATCAGGGAGCCGCTTTCAAAATGCAGGGTATTGAAATCGCGTTTGAATGTGGTTGTTTTACTTTCGCTTTTGATTTTGCAATTGCATGTACTCTGTAGATAGGGAGCGGCGGTGCTAAGCGCAAATTCTACAAGATCAGACATTTGTCAGACGCTTAGGCTCTGTTGTGCAACGAATCCTCCGCCATGGTCTTGACAGTCATCTCGTCCTTTACTCTCGTCACGTGATCCGTGAACTCTGATTCCTGCTGCACTACGTACGACTCTGCAGTTGGATGGGATTAAAGCGACCGTTATCCAACTGAATTAAATGGTTTTTATTTCTATAAAAAGCTAAATGACAGTGGAGGCTTAATGTAAATGTAGCGGTGGCATATTCTATCTTAATTTCACCCTCACACTCCAGTTTGGGGCAGTCGTGGCCTAATGGATAGAGAGTCGGACTTGTAACCCAAAGGTCATGGGTTCGAATCTCAGGTCCGGCAGGGATTGTCGGTGAGGGGAGTGAATATCCAGGGCTCTCCCCACCCTCAATACCACGACTGAGGTGAGACCGTTGAGCAAGGCACCGTACCCCCAACTGCTCCCCGGGCGCCGCAGCAATGGCTGCCCACTGCTCCGGGTGTGTGTTCACGGTGTGTGTGTGTTCACTGCTGTGTGTGTGCGCACTTGGATGGGTTAAATGCAGAGCACAAATTCCGAGTATGGGTCACCATACTTGGCCACATGTCACTTCACTTCACTCACTTCACTTCATCATGGTAATATCACGAGACCAATTTTCACCTTGACGAGAAATCTTGTCAATTTTAATCTCGCGAGATCTCGTCACACCCCTAGTAGTAAGTCACTGGTTCACAAATAGAATTTCAAGCATATAATAACCCGTTGAGTGATTCATGACAATTACTTATTTTGTTATATTTATATTTTATTGTTCAAAATGAGTTATCACTAGCATTTATTTTACTGTAGAAAAAGGGACATGTAACATTGTGTTACAAAATGTATCTATACGGGAACCCTAATCACACAGAAGCTGTAGTTAATGATTAAACCTTTCTTTGTGTGCCGCTATAGGGACAGGAAAGTCAACAAATAAGAGCACTGCTAACAGGTGTTGGACTGCTGGCTGGATTTAGTATACACACTGACCATCAGCACATTGATTTTTACCTCCACCGTTTGGAGTCATATAAAGGTCACAAATTGAAGTATTTGTCCTAGCTGTGGCACATCTAGAGTCTTCAGATGGAAAGGACAAATCGCAGCGCTTTCACTCATGTATACTGTACATATACATTTTCTTGCACTGCTCTGACACTTTAAAGCATCGGGCCATGTTGATTTGTCACACACACACACACACACTGTAGATTCAGATTGTGCTTTCTGTATTTACCGCTGCATAATAGTCCCGCTTTGCAGAATTGCCGCTTCCTCCAAAATGCTCATTTTGGGTAATCACGCAGCAGTTTGGTGGCAGTTAATTACTACTGGTTGCTAAGCATTGCAAAGGTCAGTTATTGCAGAATGAGGGTAAAATGTCCCTGCAGATGCACCGCTTCCACCAATTTCACATCTCCCTCTCAGCAGGACTCTCTTTATGCAGCTAGGTTGGCTATATTGCTGTTTTTTTTCTTCTTCATCTGACAGTGTTTACAAAGGATTCAATTAAGGAAGATGAATGTAGCGGTTATGGAGCAGCCGCGCTTGTTTATGCATTTGTTTGTTTGTGCACATGGCACAGTTGGTTTAAAGGAATTGATGTGAGAGAAACAGAAATAGTGATTTATTACACGTTTAAAGCATAAACTCTGAGTTATATAATGTTTCACACCTAACGGATAGAGCCTCGAAATGTGGCATGCAAGTAACCTGAGTTTGAATCTGAGCTTGAGTCAATTCCAGAACCTCCTTTCTGTAGTTAATTAGTTACTTTACTTAAATAAATTTTTTTCAAACATCTGTACTCTATTAGAGTATGTTTTTTTTCCCCACAATGTTACTCCATTACATTTCATAAGAAAATAATAATAATTAAAAAAACATATAGTTTGTTACTTTAAATCGAAGAAGTTGACATCCACTCTGAGACACTATAGCAACATCCAGTTTGTTAACGAGCTGATTCTTTTCAATGAACCTTGTGAATCGGTTTACAGATCACACTGAATGATTAATTCACAAATTTGACTGATCCAAAAACTCACCGATTCAGTGATCGAGTCAGAGCAAGTCAGTGAAAAAGTCACTAAACTGCTGATGTCTTTCTGACACAAAATGTGCCAGGAGATCCTTGAAACTTGAGTCTACAGTGACTGATTTATGTTATTAATGCTGAAATGTTAGTATTGATTATTACATAATACATACATAATTACACATTTATTTATGTCTTGAGTTATTTGTGAACTAAGCAAGTTGTTTAAGCCTATTGCATTGAAATGTTTGAATGTGGACAATTGCCTGTAAACACATTTTGCCCCATGTGACGTCTGTTTTTATATTGGAGCCTGGACTATTTGTCACCACACAATTACACACTTTTTTTTGTTTATTTTATGTACGGCATATTTCATTATTTTCACTTGTTTGCACCCTTGAATAATCAGTAACTTAGAACTGGTACACCGTTGATGCTTGAGAAAACAAAATGACGGCGCCATGGGTGGAAATGTGCAAATTATGGGGTGGTAATATTATAATAAGATAAGCGAAAGAATAAGCGAAATCTGAGCAGCTCATTTTTTCACATGTTTGCAGAGAACCAAAACAAAGTTACTGGGTTGTCCTATTTCACATTTTCTGGGTTGGTAGATGCACCTGGGACCTGATTATAGCACATGGAAAAGACAGATTTTCATGATATATGTCCCTTTTTAAGTGGCACACGAAATATCCTAAAACATTATCTTGTCTTTTTTGTCCCTTCTCTCTCTTGCTCTGGTTTGCTCAGGATGTGTTGAACACGATGATTAGGTGGTGCTCACCCCGTTTCTTCTTCCTGGGCCTGCCGGGCTTCAGCATGCTGGTGGGAGACTTCATCACCGCAGCTGCTCGCGTCCTCAACACAGACTCTTTTGAGGTACCTGCTGATGCTGCACAGTCCTGAAATAAGTATATCCACATCTACGCTACCTACAGAAGCACACAGCTTCATGCTGGTATCTTCTTCATTCATGTTCTTGTCAGGCTCCACGGATCGAGGCTCAGACAGTTCTTGGTTCGCTGGTGTGCTTCCCTAACCTGTATCAACAGATCCCATCTTTGCAGTCTGTTCCCGGATCTGAGGATATTTTAGTTGGCAACGAGGACATGAAGGTATGCTGTTACACAGGTGAACCAAGTCCTGTTAATCTGAACCACCCAGGGTTTGGTACTAGGACTGTGCACCACGGCTAATTTCATTCATGTTTAAACTTTTAAATTAAAGTTTTGTAACATTTGTAGTTTTGAAAAAGGTTTGTCACTGCACCAAAATGTTGTAAATTGACACCAAAGCCATACATAATTTTCAATATCACTGCAATAAACCTATTACAAACTTAAACTGATACACATCATCAAAAAATTATAGGTTTTGGTATGTAAAAAAAAATTAATCCAAGAAAAATTATTTCAGACCTTTTTCCACCTTTGACTGTTTTAAATGCAAAGATCGCTGACGGACCCAGATTATTGTTGTTCAGCATTCATTGCACATTAAAACATCACACTCTTACTTGATCTGGACAAACTGAGTATAGAACGATTCCAGCCTCCAGCTGGAAGACTCTTTTAGTCCAAAAGTGCTCATATCTGGAAATAGTGATATATTTACAAGTTTACTTTAAGACAGTTTCATCATTTCAATTAATTTTCCACTGATTTACGTGATTCTCTTCCGTAAATAAACCCAGAGAAATGTTTCTACATGTGAAACATGAAGCAAATGAACATGCATTTAAGGTAGTAAATGATTCGTATGTGCGTATTGTATTTTCATGCAATTTGGCTTACTTTCATAACAATACAGGATTACATGAGAAATTCTAAGCAGGTGCAGTGATTCTTATAAAAAGGCTGTAAATAACATATTTCAACAACATAATATGACCAAATTCCACATTAGATCACAATTGGAAGTTATTGCATACACTCGTTGGTGGTTTAAAGTGAGTATGAATATAAATTGTCTTATGTGGCTTGATGCTAATTATAGCTCTATATCATTTCATGATATATTTTATCAAAAGAATTCACGTAAGTTCATAAGAAGAAGTTTTGTTTTCTAGAAAAACCATTTATAATAGGTGGATAAATGTATTTTAGGATTAAAACAATGTGAGTGGGCAATCCATGTAATGCCAGAACAAAGGCTAATGGTGGCTGAATTAAAACAAAAGAATAATGAAGATTAGGTCTCATACCTGGCAGATGTGTGAAAGGTTTGTCGAGTGAGAACAGTAGAAACGTGAATGGGGCAGTTAAAAAAAATAATAATAAAAAAATTATTAATTTAAAAAAAAATATGTATATATATATATTCTTTTTTTTATGTTTGAGCTTATATATCTCAATATTAATAACAGTTTGAGTATTTCTGAGTCTTGAACTGTAATCTCTCAAGTGTTGGCTTTCTATAGATATGATGGTTATATGTCTTTTCAGAATGATTTATGAGCAGCAACCTATTAATTTTGGGTATGTCATTTATGTCCTATTTGCCAAAATGGGGGTTGCATTGAAAGGGGTTAATAATATATTAAAACAAAGAAAAGTCATGTAACAAACATATACAAACTTTTAAGGAAAAATAAAAACCTATCATTACCTGGCTGTATAAGTGTGCACACCCTTTTTAATGGTGCATGTGAGTCTATTTGGAATTAACCAATCACATTCAAATTCTTACTAAAAAGTAATAATAATCCTCCAGTCATTATGTAAGTGATTAACCCTGAATAGAAATCAGCTATTTCCGTAGGATTTTCTGAACGTCTTCCTGGTCGCATGTTATTGGTTAAGCCATAGCCTGCAAAGAGCTTTCAAAATATCTCGTGAAGAGGTGAACTTTTTATAGCCATTGTATGATTATCCAACTTCTACCCGCATACATAAAACAATATATACTATACACTTAACTGGCTTGATTTATATTTTTGCCAAAATCATATCATCCAACTGTTAAATGTGGACTGTAAGGCATCAAGATGTAATAAACATGAACAGTATGAATTTCTTTAAAGTTGCTTTGGAACACTGTATTTGTGAAAAGCACTTTACAAATTAAACTGACTTGACTTTCATAAAACTGAAAAAAACAGCCAGGATATTCCTGAAAATGTACATATTTTGTTCCACATAAAGTTGGTCATCTGGGTTTGAAAAAACATGATGAGTAAATTATGACAGAGGTTACATTTTTGGGTGAGCGTTTACTTAAAACGTCAGGCGTACACATGTATTACCCCATTCCTACCAACATCATCTAGGCATTACCAAAACCATGACCACAAAACTGAACCTTGGACCTTCTATTAGACTCATTAAGCTGCCAAATGTATTAACATTAACTGTCTTTGTCATGCTTTCTGTCTGTAGGACTACCTTGTAAACATTCTTCTTAAGACTGCGCGCAATGAGACATGTGAAGGAGCCAGGTAAAGCAACATAATTCCTGACCCATCTCTATTATTTTAACGATCCAATCCAGGACACTGAGCCTTATGTGTTTAGTGATTCTGTATTAATTTGACATTTTATTTTGATCCTTTTCAAATGTGATGCATGATTACAACCATGCTGATCTGTTTTACCTTGCGAATGATTTGAATGGCTGCTCTGTTGGTCTGGCAGTAATCTGAGTGTGTTTTGACCATGTTTTAGGTGTGTAGCGATCTGCAGTCTGGGGCTGTGGGTGTGTGAGGAGCTGAGACACACAGAAACCCACCATCAGGTGAAAGATGCAATTAACGTCCTGGGTGTCACTCTGAAGGTGATTTATGTTTGATGTGTTCTTCACTCTGAAGTTGTATTAATCTGTCCTCCTAATCTGTATTGGTTGTATTAGCATGAAGTTTGTAATCCACAGAAGTGAAGATGATAATGTACCAGTTTGAACTGTATCTCACTTTTCTGAAAGCAACCACAGATTCCAAAAATGAAGTGTGCGATTTTTACGGTGGCCCAGTAGTGCACAACACAACGAAATAAAAAAAGCAAACATAAGTTCACAACACAACGAAATCAAGCCACAACACAATGAAATAAAGCCACAACTCAACGAAATCAAACCACAACACAACGAAATAAAGCCACAACACAACGAAATAAAGCCACAACACAACGGAAACAAGCGACAACACAACGGAAACAAGCGACAACACAACGAAATAAAGCCACAACACAACGAAATAAAGCCACAACACAACGAAATAAAGCCACAACACAACGAAATAAAGCAACAACACAACGAAATCAAGCGACAACACAACGGAAACAAGCGACAACACAACGAAATAAAGCCACAACACAACGAAATAAAGCCACAACACAATGGAAACAAGCGACAACACAACGAAATAAAGCCACAACACAACGGAAACAAGCGAGAACACAACGAAATAAAGCCACAACACAACGGAATAAAGCCACAACACAACGGAAATGCTCCCGACCGGTAATATTAGTATTCCTTGCCACTGTTCTATAAAGTCGACAGTCTTACAAAGAAATCAATACCATGATTAGTTTTAAGTATGTAAACATTGTATATCGACATGAAATATTAATTAAAAATCAACTACGTGCACAATAGCTTCATATTTATACCTGTGAATGATTTGATGCGCTACCACGGCGCATGATGAAGGGAACGTCTGCCAATTCCACCAAGTGGTTAAAACTTATAATTTGTATTTATTACAATGACTTTGTTTAACTTTTAAAAACAGATTTGTTCAAATTCCAAAGTTTGTTAGTTCCTGTTGGTAAGACTGACAAGCTTTGGAATTTGAATATGTCTGTTTTTAAATGTTAAAAGTAATTTTAATGAATACAAATTATTCGTTTTAACCACTTGGTGGAATTGGCAGACGTTCCCTTCATCATGCGCCGTGGTAGCGCGTCAAATCATTCACGGGTATAAATATGAAGCTATTGTGCTCGTAGGTCATTTCGAATTAATATTTCATGTCGATATACGTGGTTACATACTGTTGAAACTAATCGTGGTGGTATTGATATTACTGCCGACTCTATAGAACATTGGCAAGGAAAACTAACTTTACCGAGCTCTGAGAACCCCCAAGTGGTCGGGAGCATTTCCGTTGTGTTGTGGCTTTATTCCGTTGTGTTGTGGCTCGATTTCGTTGTGTTGTGGCTTTATTCCGTTGTGTTGTGGCT
>RJVU01049301.1:1309601-1330814 GCA_003731715.1 Anabarilius grahami
ATTACAATGACTTTGTTTAACATTTAAAAACAGATTTGTTCAAATTCCAAAGCTTGTTAGTTCCTGTTGGTAAGACTGACAAGCTTTGGAATTTGAATATGTCTGTTTTTAAATGTTAAAAGTAATTTTAATGAATACAAATTATTCGTTTTAACCACTTGGTGGAATTGGCAGACGTTCCCTTCATCATGCGCCGTGGTAGCGCATCAAATCATTCACGGGTATAAATATGAAGCTATTGTGCTCGTAGGTCATTTCGAATTAATATTTCATGTCGATATACATGGTTACATACTGTTGAAACTAATCGTGGTGGTATTGATATTACTGCCGACTCTATAGAACATTGGCAAGGAAAACTAACTTTACCGAGCTCTGAGAGCCCCCAAGTGGTCTGGAGCATTTCCGTTGTGTTGTGGCTTTATTCCGTTGTGTTGTGGCTTTATTCCGTTGCATTGTGCTCGATTTCGTTGTGTTGTGGCTTTATTCCGTTGTGTTGTGGCTCGATTCCGTTGTGTTGTGGCTTTATTCCGTTGTGTTGTGGCTTTATTCCGTTGCATTGTGCTCGATTTTGTTGTGTTGTGAACCTATGTTTGCTTTTTTAATTTCGTTGTGTTGTGCACTACTGGGCCACCGTAGATTTTTGCATGTTTGTGACATTCAGCCTTCAGAAGAAAACCTTTAGTTTTTTTACTGTGTTTTATATATACAAACACTCACCTGCCACTTTATTAGGTACACCTGTTCAACTGCTTGTAAATCAAATATCTAATCAGCCAATCGCATGACAGCAACTGCATTTAGGCATGTAGACATGGTCAAGACGATCTGCTGAAGTTCACACAGAGCATCAGAATGGGGTGATTTAAGTGACTTTGAATGTGGCATGGTTGTTGGTGCCAAACAGGCTGGTCTGAGAATTTCAGAAACTGCTGATTTTCATGCACAACCATCTATAGCAGTGGGATTCAATTGGCGGACCGCTGTCTGGTTCCGGACATCGTCTTAGTTCCATTCGGACCGCGGGACATAATTGTGCCATTTTACCGTTTCTACAGATTAAAGTGAGCAGCGCGTCAAAACAAAGGAGCGGATCACACCACAAGCGCTCAGGGTCATTTACTGTAATGATCTTTCAGTGCTGCATCCTCTAATATTTTCATCTAGAGCCAAACGCGATTCATTCAAGCTCTTTCTGCTCCATGCACGTTGCTTTCTCCCGATAAAGACGTAGGCAGTGCATTAAGCTGCAGATGACGCGGTTATTTTAACAAGAGCAGAAACACGGTGAGCAGAAAAATACTTTGTCAACGTTTTTTTGCTAAAATGCTGCAGAAAACGAGAATGCAGCAAAATACAATTCCTATTTTTATCTGTCATACAGATGACTCCGACCGTTTAACTAAACAGGCATCTTTAGATGTTTTATTTTTTTTCCCATATTTAGCATTATTAATCAGCATATTAAGAGCATTTCATAATAAACAATGTTATAATATGGAAAATTATTTAGAGATGGCAAGGGAAAACAAAACAAAATATGAAATTACTAGTTAACTTTAATTTGTGCTCATGATGAGAGTTTTGCTTATTAGACTATGTACTTTGTTTTTAGTAGTTTATTACAAAATATAAAAATGGCCCATACTTCTCTTAAGAGGTAATCTATGCTCCCCCAGTATGGTTATATGTTTTCTCAGTCCCAAGGCCTTCTATGTGTTGTTACACATACTGTAGGTGTCTAAATGTAAAAAAAAAAATAATAATAAATACATAAAAATTGCCTGATACAACATCTGATCTAACCTTTTATATTCATATTCAGTTGGAAGAATTATAATTTTTTTGTTGTCTGTTGTCAATCCGCGTTCACGACTCCGCAGTGATGCTGCTGACGTGTTATCTGGTGCGCCCGAGCTTCGTTTACAGTCTGAGGGAGACGCACGCTGTAAACAAAACAACCTTCGCAAACACGTCTAAGGATTTCGACACAGAGGAAGACTTGCATTTTTTTGCTCAGCCATATTTATTTGAACCCGTCAGCAGCGTCACTGCGGAGTCGTGAACGCGGATTGACAACAGACCCGGAAGAGAAGACAATGCTGAATAAAGTCGTAGTTTTTGTTATTTTTGGACCAAAATGTTATTTTTGATGCTTCAAAAAATTCTAACGAACCCACTGATGTCACATGGACTACTTTGATGATGTTTTTATTATCTTTCTGGACATGGACAGTCTACCGTACAAACACTTTCAATGGAGGGACAGAAAGCTCTCGGACTAAATCTAAAATATCTTAAACTGTGTTCCGAAGATGAACGAGGTCTTACGGGTTTGGAACGACATGAGGGTGAGTCATTAATGACATAATTTCCATTTTTGGGTGAACTAACCCTTTAAGTACCTATAGAGTAGTATAGCATCCTTCATATCGCCGAAAAGTCTTTAGTTTTATCATATTTATAAAAGACACATACGCTGTACAGAGTCTTTCCGTAAACAGCCGAGTGCCTGGAGTTGTGTCGTGTGAGCGGAGATAGAGTGACGAGCTGTCACGAGCACGCACAGCTTTTGCGTAGAGATCGTCTGCAAGCTATCAATGGTCAGCTAAACAAATATATTAAAACACGCAATACACCATCGCATTATCCATGGATAACTTTTGAATCACTATAATGAATATAGCGTATAGTGAATGATGAATAATGAATTTATAAATTCACTACGTTCGTATTATTTACATTATATGCACTTAGGCGCCTATTGCCAATAAAACAGACATTTGAAGCAGTTTTACTCACTACCTGCGGTTCCAACTCATGACCGGGATCATTACTGCTGTGAGCGCTCCATCTTTCAGTTTCAAACTATCTGTAAATCCAGCGTGGAACTGGGCCTTGTTTATGAAACCGCGCCGATAATATGGGCGCGAACAGCCACGGAAAACACAAGATATTCTCCATTCATTTTAACCAATAAAAACGCGATTGCAACTATCAGTTTTAATGAAGCTCCACTTAACGCTGGGTTCTTTGGGAAGCAAGGTTATCTTTCCCTCACAACCAAAAACACACTTTTTTGGTGACATTGTTGAGTTTGTGAAGTCCTGTGACCTGTGCAGCGCTGCCGACGACTTCCGTAAAGCCTTCAGGGAGAAGTGCCCGTACAAGGAATTCCGCCCCCGTTTACGTCACTCAGGCCCATACTCGCCCATACTTTAACTGAATACCCCAAATCTATTGGGTTTACAGAGAATTGTCAGAAAAAGAGAAAATATCCAGTGGCGAAAATGCCTTGTTGATGTCAGAGGAGAATGGCCAGACTGATTCCCGCTGATAGAAAGACAACAATAACTCAAATAACCACTTGTTGCAACCAAGGTCTGCAGAAGAGCATCTCTGAACACACAACACATCGAACCTTGAAGCAGATGAGCTGTAGCAGCAGAAGACACACCGGTGACACTCCTATCAGCAAACTGAGGCTACAATTCACACAGATTAGAGCTGCACGATTAATCATATCGCAATCACAATCGCGATGTCAAGCTTGTGCGATTATATGACGCAAAATGCTGCGATTTTATGAAATAAAATAATAATAATAATTTAATAAATAAATAAATACATGTGTGGACACCAGGGCCGCATTAAGACTACAAGGGGCCCCTGGGCTTTACCTCTTGAGGGGGCCCTTCATCCACCAGAACTATTACCTACATTCACTCAATCTTCTTAATCACAAAGTGAAAGTTATCANACCGCACATGTATTCAAAGCAAAGCGATGTTAAAGGGACAGTCATCACATTATAAAAATGCGGTTATATTTTTTTTCCGGCATCACCGGGGCCCTCCCTCAGCCCGGGGCCCTGGGCTTAAGCCCAGGTAAGCCCGTGCATTAATGCGGCCCAGGTGGACACGACAACCCATTCTCTGAGAGCTGTTTGCCCAATTTATACACCGCTAATAAAAAGAAGAGCAGTCAGTTTCAGTTTAGGCAGTGGCACGTGTGGCGCGCATGGTCATGTCACGACTTTTCCCGGTGTGCAGCGCAGAGAACAGTAAAGATGGATGCGGAGCAAACGGTCACTGAACTGGTGGCAAGAAAAAACGCTACCTCTGTTATATGGCGCTATTTTGGCTATAAGATTATAAACCCAGATTAGTTGTGGTTAAACGGATCGTTGTTGATCCGTGATCCGTACGGACCAAGGCCCACGGTTCAGCACGCATGTGATTCGCGGATCAATTGCAACTTTAACCGCAATAGAGTGAAAGGTTATCATTTGAACGTGTTTGTCTTGCTAGTTTACACATTAAATAGATATAAAACCATTCCAGCGCGATAGAAGAGGCAAAAGGATTTAATTCGGTATCGCACGCAGCGCTGTTATCGGTGCGCACATGACGCACATACATACAAGGCTCGCGCGCACAGAGAGAGAGAGAGAGGCGCTTTACAGCTCGCGAACTTCAAATTGATTTATCTTTCGCGTCCTCAATGCACTTGGATGGTCACATACACGCATTATGTCAGTCAAAATACCCCTCTCAGCAAGTTCTCGTAAACACTTTCGGTTAATTTCTTAAGTGAAGGAGGTGAGAATTCAGATGTGTATCTATCTGATGTGTGCCATGCATGTCTTACTCTTAAAGTGACAGCAACCTATAAATACCTGCTATTAATCTATATTAAATTTATACAGTGACCAGTGTCATTTTACATTTAATTATTACATTTCTGTGCATGAAAATTAATACTACAGTTAGACCTTGTACTTTATTTGTAACTTTGTTGTATCTATGCTTGTTGTAATTGGTGTACAGTATTTGTTCTTTTTACAGTCTGTTCACTTGCCTTTAATAATGTATTACTTAGGCTAGTAGTTTATGCTGTGGTATCAGAGTAGTTTAAGTGGGCTAAGTAATACATGCAAAGTTAAGTTACCCCCATCCCCCAATTTTTTTTTTGTGCTGATCCGAAAAATGATCCGATCCGTGACGTCATAACCGTGATGTTTCTTTGTTTGTTTGTTTTGTGATCCATTGAACAACTACAGATTAGTAAAGAAACAAACATTTTAAATGGGATTATAACAAGTTTGCAGTAATGCAAAGATGTTATTATTTAATTTGTAAAAATATTTTAATTTGAAAACACTGTGCATTTGTTTGTTGTTGTTGCTAGTTTGAGTTGAGAAATACACATTTCAGCATTATCAATAATCAGTGTGCATTTTCATTGAGAACCAAGCGAGATGACTCATGATACTATTTGTTTATTATATCGCTATCGCATATCGCAATCGCAATATTGACCTCAATAATCGCAATATGACATTTTCCCCAAATCGTGCAGCCCTAACACAGATTAAAAAAAACTGGACAATAGAAAACTCGAAAAATGTTGCCTGGTCTGATTTCTGCTGCAACATTCAGGTGGTAGGGTCAGAATTTGGCGTAAACAACATGAAAGCATGGATCCATCCTGCCTTGGATCAACAGTTCAGGCTGCTGGTGGTGTGATGGTGTGAAGGATATTTTCTTGGCACACTTTAGGCCTCTTAGTGCCAATTTAGCATCATTTAAACGCCACAGCCTACCTAAGTATTGTTGCTGACCATGTCCATCCCTTTATGGCCGCAGTGTACCATCTTCTGATGTGTACATCTAGCAGGATAAAGCGACATGTCACAGAGCTCAGATTTTCTCAAACTTGTTTCTTGAACATGACAGTGAGCTCATTATATGGCTTCCACAGTCACCAAATCTCAATCCATGTGCAGCCGACAAATCTACAGCAACTGCGTCATGCTGTCATGTCAATATGAAGCAAAATATCTGAGGAATGTTTCCGGCACCTTGTTGAATCGATGCCACAAATAATTAGGGCAGTTCTGAAGGCAAAGGAGGTCCAACCCAGTATGTTTGTATAAATTATGTTATATGTTTATGTGTGTATATATATATATATATATATATATATATATATTACAAATATAAATATCATGTTTTTGTAGAAAAGCTGTTTTGACAAGAGACAGCAACCAGGAAGAAAACAAAAATGATAATAAAATTAAACGATAATCAAAATAAATTTCAAATAAAAAAGGCAAAGGTATTTTTGGTAGAAAATTACTTCAGTATAACATAACATGTAAAGTTATCACAAATCTATGATTATATAAAATCCAAATGGTGTATTAATAAATTGAAGTATAGTTCTCTGAATTGTAGTTTTTGCAATTTGAAACCACTCATTCTAAAATGATACCTTCCAAATTGAGCCTTCACATTCCCGTCCTCATGCAGCCGTAATTACATCCTGTTCATGTTGACACACAGCAGGTCAGGCCAAAATAAAGCTTTGGCAAAGGAACAGGGTTTCCATCTCTAAAAGCATGTGCTGAACTGTTATGTTTATGTGTGTTTTCGTCTCTTCTATTACTCTGAGAAAACACTCACTCTCTCACCTCAGATTCCACATGACTGAAGCCCAGAGCAAGAGAGAATTGTGGGTAGAGCAATAGACAGAATCCATTAACCTGGAATCCACTCAGAGATGTGTTTCTCTAGAATGAGTTAGTGCTAAATAGAAATAACAAACATCGAAGTAGAAATGTCACAAATAATGGCATGTGTTTTAATCATAATGATGTATTATGTGCATTTTTTCAGTGTCAGCTGATTTATCACAGGTCAGATTGCTAATATCGAATGGTGTTGACAAAAATTAAGGTCTCAGCTTTAAAACCTTATAAAAGAGTTTCTTAAGTTGCATATTTGATCTATATAAACTACGAGTTATGATCTGAGAACAGGTGGTTTTATTGAAGTGAGCCATAATTTGAAAGAATCAGTCAAATGAAATGTTTCATTTGAGTTATCATTCCAGTTGTTTTCTGTGATCATTGTCAAAGTGTTGCTTTCATTATTATTATTATTATTTTTTTTTAAAGAAGTCTCTTATACTTTCCAAGGCTGCATTTTTTTTATTACAAATACAGTAACTGCAGTTATATTGTGGAATATTGTTGCAACTGTTTTCTATTTTAATATATTTTAAAATGTTATTTATTCTTTTAATGGCAAAGCTGAATTTCCAGCTGAATTTACTCATGTCTAGCTGCTCAAGAAATATTTTTTCTTATTATTAATATTATTAAATAGCTCTTATTATTAATTTTGTGGCTTCATATTTTTTGTGGATTTTCTTTTTGATTGATTAAATTCTTTGATTAAATTTTACAAAGCAAAATAGTAAAGCCTCATCTACTTAGCTTTATATCAAATTCTGCATATAAGTAAGAATTATTAAATATATTTCTTCCTGATCATGTTCATTTAGTGAAAAACAGTAATTTCCATTTTCTCTTTTGTCTTCCATTTTGCCTAGACTGTAACGTGAGTGTGAATGTGATTTTGTCTTTTAGTTTGGAAATAAGGTGGTGGCCAATGTGGCCTGTGACATCTTTCAGCTACTGATTTCTCACTGGCAGCACTTACAGAGGCTGGAGCTGTCCCTTCCCAAAAGAATTATAGAGGTATGAAGCATCTTCATCAGCTTGATGCATCTGTTTTGGTATTGTGCAAGTGACGCCTGATTAATCTCTGCTTTTCCTCTAGATTTTTGTAGCAACCATAGCATTTCTTCTGCCCAGTGCTGAACACTCAACAGTTGAGGCAGATAAAAAGGTAAGCAAAGCAGGACTCTAAAAGAGTCTTTATTTAGACCTCTGTTTGCGTAAGCGGTGTTGGACATGGGAATTCAGAATGAGCAGCACACGGCACTTCAGTCAGCTCTCGGTTATTCTGTCTCTCTGCTCGTTGTTCCATCCCTCCTAACAGCTTGTCTTTGGCAGGTTTATTGATTGTTTTGTAGCGGTGTCATGAGTGTGCTAAATGAATGCTTTCTCCGTGTGTTCTAGTTAATGGTGTCTCTACTGCTGTGCCTGCTGGACTGGTGCATGGCCGTACCTCTCACCATCCTACTGGAGCCCATCACTATGCCTGTGCTGGACGACCCCACCTCACAGAAAGCCCCTCTTCTCGACTACATTTACAGGGTGGGTACAGGCCTCGGGAACTTTCATTAGGGAAGTAGGGCTGCACGATTAAAAAAAAAAATAAAAATAGTAATAAAATACATTTTTTGCTGTGCTTGTTTGCAGGGATGCACAATTTTGTGAAAATGTTGTGATTATATATCAATATGGCTGTACAATAATAACAATAAATATAAAAATTACTAAATAAAACAAAACAAGAAATATTACTATTGTAGTATTTCACTCTAAAATAAGAACATTGAAGAATATAATCATTTTATTTTACATTACTACTGCAAATATGTATGGCTGTCTTAGGGTGTGTTCACACTTGGCAGGTTTGTTTCGACTAAAACAAACTCTAGTTTGATTGGTCTGTTAGTGTGGATCATTTGAATAACTAGAAATGCTGCCAATCCGAGCCCGGGTGCGCACCAAACCCCCTTTGGGTGTCTTTCCACTTCCAGTGGAACTCTGATGAAATATGAACGCAGCATGGACCAAAGACATATAAACGAACCAAAACCAGGACGTGATGTCACAAGATGCGACCCTAAAAAGGACAGAATGCTCAAGCATTCTCGTCATAGGAGCAATGTTGCCCATTACTGTTCGGTACAAGCCCCGGAAACACTGTATCCTTGCAGAAGATCTTGGTTTTGTGCATAGCAGAGGAATTCCTGACACTGTTTTGACTCCTTTACACATTTTACAAGCTCTTTACGAGTTTTTAGCTCATCATTTGTACGCACATACAGCAAGTGCATTTTTACAGGAGCCCTTAAAGTTTGTCTTTTGTTGACAAGCGCTTCTTATTACAAGTATAGGAAGATGATTGGCGCGTGTTGTGTTCACAAATGCACGTTATGGTGACCCAAACGTAGAGCAGATGCAGAGATCGGGTGGAGCAGCATTTACTGTGAAACATCACACAGACAGATCATGATCTGCTCATGTGTAAGTACACAGTGCCACATTTGTGCTGAAACACAGCACATATATGAGCAATATCACATGAGTAGCCGTGTGGTATGACTGTGTATCAGCACAGCTGTGATTCGCAGGCCGAGTGCCGTAGGCAATGACAGTGTGCTGATGTACAGACATATGGCATGGCTACGAGTGTGATATTGCGTTTATACAACAGTTTGACAGCACAAGTGTGTAAATAAATAAGAAATAACAACGGAGTGTCTTTAAAACCCTCTTTTGTGCAGCACTACTTCCTTCTGCCACGGATTCAAATCTCAAGTTGACAGTTTGACCAAGCCACCGTTACTAATTCTAAAACGTCACTTTAGAACTAACGAAGGAATGTTGAGTCCCTCCATTGAAACTCATTTTATTTTGTACAATATTATTGAGAGAGAGATCACCTGAGCGAGCATTACCTGAGTCTGATGTAACATTCATTCTTCAGATCAATGTCCATAATATTATATCTATTATAAAATTCAGTTTGAATGTCCGCTGATGAACGCGATCTTTGTATTTGTTCTTTTTACAGTTGACCTTTTTACATGACAATGAGTTCATTATATGGCTTCCACAGTCTCAATCCATGTGCAGCCGACAAATCTGCAGCAACTGCATAATGCTCAATATGGAGCAAAATATCTGAGGAATGTTTCCGGCTCCTTGTTGAATCGATGCCACAAATAATTAAGGCAGTTCTGAAGGTATATAGATATAACATTCATTCTTCAGCTCGATGTCCATAATATTATATCCATTATAAAATTCCGTTTGAATGTCCGCTGAGGAACGCAATCTTTGTATTTGTCCTTTTTACAGTTAAGGGAATTTTCCATAACATACAGCGCTAAAACAACGTCCTTTGTTTACAAGTCTCTTTCAATTTAAAGGTCTCTTGCGACTGACTCATTCATTCATAAAGTTTGCCGCCATGGCGTATTAATGTAACTCAATCCACATTACGCACTAATGGACTCTTTCTCAATACCAAATACAACATATTATTTATATAAAATAATATTTATATACAAAAGCAGTATATACAAAAGCAAAATTTAGGTACAAAAGCAGTGCTCTACAGGATGTAAGTTAAATATAGCCTTAATATTAAATTATTAAATTTATTAAATTTAACATAGCCCAATTTGACTTTGTCAGAAACAAGTAATAGATTAATAAGACCAAAGATTGCCCATTTTATGTGCCTTATGTTTAATCTCATGTTTAATCACTATAAGAGACAACGGCAAATCCCCAAAGCACTAGCCAAAATTAAGCTGTTCTCGGTGGGTACACGAGCACTGAACGGCCGCTGACGGCCTGGAGCTCGCATCTCCGAAAATGTCTAAACAAATTGTAAAATAGGTGCTATAATTAAATATGAGTCACATATTTCAGGTCTAAACAATTACATTTTCGCCTAAAAACACTTCGTGGTACAAGAAGTGTAGTATTTGTAAAAAAAAAAAATAAAAATGGTGAATTTGCTCCGCCGCCATGACAGTCGCTTCAAGCGGAGTGATTCAAACGGTGTAAAGGTAGGAGTGCTGTTATCACTAGAATATCACACGGCTCTCAGATTCGAGAACCAGGAAGAAATGTTGTGTAAATTTATTTAATTAAATCACAGCCTTTATAATTTGATAATCGCACTAAGCCATATTGCAATTTTGGTTTTATTTTGATTAATCGTGCAGCCCTACAAAGAGTGACTGTTACTCAAGTTTGTTACTTGAAATTAAAGCAGAAATCTTCCAGTGTGTGTGTGTGCATGTTATGTTCTATTATAAATGCACTCGTCCCCTCGCAGCTCATATTTAGTCATCAGACACTAATGAGAGGGCATTGAGGGGCACAGAATAAATGAGATATTAGTCCCGGGCTGTTGTGCAGATGCAGACAGACATGGACCTTTGTGCAGATGTCATGCTCCCAGAAAAAAATGGCCAAATTATTTAAATGTCCCATTGTTGGATTGATAAGCTCACCAATGAATGCCAAACTCAAGAATTCAGTTCATCATCATATGAGAGAAAATGCACCTGCTGCAAAGGGGAAAAGGGAAGAATAAATGTCCTTTGTTTTCCTCTGCACTCGTTTGACTGTTAATCATTTTCTGCTAGTTATTATATGCTCAGTGGGATTACTTTAATCTCCCATTTGTCAGATCTGAATAGCATCTAACACGAGCACATGTACATAACCCTCACCAGGACAGCACACCAATACTCTTGTTTTCGAGTGTCATGTCTCAGTTAAGAACAAGAAATAATGATTAGCATCTCAAGCTTTATAGTACTACTCAAATAGTAATTGATGAAAACTGTTCTTTAAGGTTCATTTATGCAGCACAGTGCCACTTAAAAAAAAATATAAACTAATGAAAATCACACTGAATCCTCAGAAACAGTGAATCGTTTAATACTTTGGGTGATTAATTACTAAGTGATGGCTTTATACTATGTCAGTTTGATTTTCTACTTTAACAGGAAAGCAATCAATTTATGGCTGAGGTATCGCAGCACACCACAGTCAGTATGTGACTTAGTCAAGTCAAGTCACCTTTATTTATAGTGCTTACAATACAGATAGTTTCAAAGCAGCTTTATAGAAATAAACAGGAATCAACAGGAATAAATCAGCTCTACAGAAAACAGGGGTGTCTTCATCAAGCTCAATTCAATTTAAGTTTTTTCTCATCCAGTAGTCAGTGTAGTCAAACTGAAAATATTACTAAATATATGTGTCTTTTAAACCCCACCTTAGCAAGCCATGCCAGTTGCAAAGCACCTTAGTGTTGGAAACATTGAAAATCCAATTTTAAAAAATCTAGTGGTAAAAAAGCACTTAATGTATTTCTGCCCCCACAAGTAAACATGGCCTGACTAAAGTCCATTGTAAGATTTGGTCCGTTACTGATTTACATCCATCACACCATTAAATGACCTGTATCCTCTGATATATCAGCAGTTTCCAGTTGAGTCAGATGGCACTAATAGCTCTATGGTGGTCATTATGTGGCAAATCAAAGTTCTGTGGTTTTATTTTTAGGTATTTTTACAACATGAATTTATATCAGATCATGTTTATGTAGCTTACATTGTCGTTGTTTGCTGCGTCAGTGTGTGGTGTTTGAGAATGAGCCAAGGGATAAAGCCTTAATTAAATCAAACAGAGCAAACCTGTTCAGGCACTATGATAAACTGTGCTGGACCGTGTCTTATCTTCTCCAGCCAATAGAGCCATGACCATCTGTTTCTGCACATCGATACACTACCATATCACAGGAGAAATAGATTATTAGCCCATAAAGCCCCTCTCATTGGGTTTCCTGGCTTAGCATTGTAAATATCGTCCCATCTCCATATGGTGGCCCTGCAGCACTCCACCACACCGTCTGGGTATAACAACAATGTTTCAATCTATTAAAGATTTATTTTTAATGCATCTCAGTGGTGTGCCAAGAAGATCAAGTTGTTGATCATAACAGAGCTCGCTATTTGAAAATTATTATTTCAAATCTTATTAGATTTAAAAAAGACACTAGATATAAACAATGTCAGTAGTACCTTATGCATTGCATTGTGCTTTTCTAACAACATAACAAGGAGAGAAATAATCATTGTAATCTCACTTTTTTTCTAAAGGTGTTCCCCAGGGTTCTGTATTAGGCCCACAAAACCTTTCTTCTTTATTTTGTTTAGTCATTCTTTCTGTGGCGTATCAATGGTATACTAAATTCACTGTTCTGCTGTCTTAGGTGCTGCACACTTGTGTATCAGGGTCTAACCTGCACACTCAACAAAGTCACTACCTCCTCAGCCTTGCTGATCTGTCGACAGACTACGAACCCTTCCTTACTCTAGGCAATGTCAAGAGCTTTGAACCACCCCCCATACACAATGTCATGGGAGACTTTGGAAATCTCCTCACTGTGGCTGAAGGTAAGGACTTGAACATTAATGCTTTCTCAAGGAACATAAAGAATGCAGTTAATCTTATTGCTATTTTGTTTTATGTTGTTATCTATAACACTTCGTCTACAGTGTGCCTAGGGAAATCTCATGAAAACTCTGCTGGGTCATAGTTTGCTCTAAAATCAAAAGAAAAATATATAATTTTTTTGTGTTCTTTTTCCAAATTAAATGCATTTGTAAAATATTTAAATTTATTTACACACAAGTATTTGTTATACTTAATTTATTTCTAATGGTCCCCCAAAAATTCTATATATTAACCATGTTTAAATTTTTTATTTTGTTACATCATATTTATCAGTTTTTGCTACACGTCAACACAAGTCTTTAACGTCTGTAATGTAAAGGCAAATTTACCAAATTTATGTCAACTTTTTAATCATAAATTGTAAAACTGCTGCATCTCCCTTGAAAAGCAAAGAAAATACAAAAAGGGATGTTTTTAATTTGTCCTTTGAGTTTATACTGAGCTCTCGTGAATCATATTAGAGCAAATGTAGCACAATGTGAAATGAAATAGAATTTTAAAGAGGTGTGCATTAGTTCCCTCATCCACTCAAAGCAAGCCCATTTAAGCCAATTATTAAAGAAATCATTTTTTTCCTCCTCCGACCTTGCTTTATCCATTAGGCAATATTTCTTGTGTGTTCTCTACCTTGGCATGTCATCAAATGTCATCTGTTTTTGGGCTTTTGGGGAGGGGGGGATCTGTTTTTTCTTTTCCAACAGGGATGCCTTTTATGACAGTACATTTATATCTTTGGAGTAGAGGAAGAAAAAGACTGCTGGCTTTTGCAACGCAAACATCTCTATCCATTGACATGCCTTTTATATCTCTGCGTACAAAAAAAAAAAAAACAACCTCAGCCAAAGAGCAACTCATAAGCAATATCCCAGTACCTAGCTCATATTGATTAGTTCACTTCAAAGCTCTGTGCATCCCTAATGCAACTTGCTCGTCTTTGCAAAGAGCTTTTTCCACTTTGATGGGGATGATGGTATTGATAGCACTGTCACAATGTGAGCACTTCGTTTTTTTCCCCTCCTGTCTCTCTCATCTTAATCTTAATATCTACTAATGACAACACTAGATTTCTCACTTTGAGAGGTGTTCAGCATTCAGAGGACTTTAATTCATAGTGCTTGCAGAGCCCTATTCACTCATCACGAAAGGTGTGATGCTCATTAGTGTAGCCCTTTGAGTCTGTTTTAGGAGACTGAATAGATATTTTAAAGGTGTCTGTGTGGACACCCATATAGATGGTGCAAACATGGGAAAACTGCCTCAATTGGTCATGACAGCTAAAAGCCAGTATACCAGCTAGCTTTTGAGAAAGATAAGTAAGAGAAAATACAGTCAGCCAATCATTATTGCTAAATAAATTCTGACAGGGTGATCAGGACCCTAAAAAAGTCAGTTATACAACGTCATTATACGAAATTATTTGTCTGGTTGTTTTTTTAAATCAGAATCAGGTATTACAAAGAGATTTGTAATAATTTGTGGTACTGACTGTACATTATCAGGGCTGTACAGTATCAGGGCTGTACAGTGTGACAAAAAATCTGTCTGTGCGATGAATAAATTAATAAATGGTTAAAATGGCCAAATTACAGCAAACCTCAAAATGGCCAAATATTGTCGTTTTACCAACAGAATACCGCAATAGTCCTATAAGAATCTCATATCCCAGAGAGTCATGTAATATAAGAGGGTGATGGGCATATTTCTATATAACAGTGATGGGGGAATACCTTTTTTTTTTCATTCAAAGGGATAGTTCACCTAAAAATGAAAATTCTTTCATTATTTACAAACCCTTATGTCGTTACAAACCCATAAGACTTTTGTTCATATTGGAAACAGAAATTAAGATCCCTCCATTGAAAGTTCATGTACCACAAATTTTGACACATCTAAAGGTTGTTCTAAAGGATGTTCTAAAGACATCATGAAAGTAATCCATGTGAATCAAGCTGTTTAATCCAAGTCTTCTGAAAAGACATGTTCTCTTTATGTGATGAACAAACACATACATAGATTATATGAATACATCAAATATAATTAACAGAAGCTCAAAAGTGCTGGCTTGATGTGCAAGAACAAATGAAGTTTGTTCTTGCATGTCAAGCAAGTAGGGTTGAGCTTCCTTTTACCAAATTTGATGTACTTTATGTATCTACATTGATCAATGTTTATATGCAAATAAAAGCTTAAATTAAATCTGTTCTTCATATATAAAGCGGTTGTGTTTCATAAGAAGACTTGAATGTTTACCTGAATGTTATATTTACGGTACCTTTATGGACTTTTTGAAGCATCAAAGTTTTGGTTACAAGCCTTTAATCAAGGGATAGACATCCGTCAATTTTTATTATAACATCTTCATTGGTGTTTCGAAGATGAACAAAAGTCTGATGTATTTGTAAAGACATAGACATACATATATCCTTATAATTTAAGGAATTGGCTTCTTGATGATAGACAATGCCAACAGTGATGTTGTTTTTGCATCCATAAAGAGACTCTATTAATATTATAATTTTATTATCTTAGTTTATTATATGTGGCTATTTTCTGTATTGTACCCTTATTTTTTTCTCTCTCTCCCTCTTTTTTATTTTCTGCCTAATAACACCAGGCAAAATGGGTGCTGATGTGAATTAGCCTTTTGACTAACTCGGGTACATTAACATTTATTTGAATATTTATTAATGTTCAGTGTCCCTTTTTAAATAAATAAAATCAATTGATGACACAATTTAAATTTTTGGGTGAACTAATCCTTTGAGTATACCTGTTTTCTAATTTACTAAACTAAAGTTGTTTGATATCCTAGAAAAGAAAAGGAGAAGCATGGAGCTGATTCCCCTGACTGCTCGGATGGTAATGACACACCTGGTCAATCATTTGGGACACCATCCTCTCAGCGGCGGCCCAGCCCTCTTAAACAGCCTAGTCAGTGAGAACCACGATAACCCCTACGTAGAGTCTTCCGAACTCTCCTCTGAAGTCTTCAAAAGCCCCAATCTACAGCTCTTTGTCTTCAATGACAGCACACTAGTCTCATACCTTCAGATCCCCTCTGATAATTCCAGCACGGCCGCAGTAAGTGCCAACCCAAGGGATCATTCCTCTGAGGTCCGCGTCATTGTCAGGGACATCTCGGGAAAGTACTCGTGGGATGGCGGCGTTCTCTTCTGCACTTTGGACGGAACTGGCTTGAGTTCCAGTGGCAGCAGAGATCAGTTGTCACATGACACCGGTCACTCTGAAAAGCAGAGCTCCGTCCGCTCCAGTAATTGCTCCTCTGAGTTGGAAATGGAGGATGGTGTGGATGTGTTGGACCAGCTACTTGAAGACCTCGGCCACAGCAGCCCCGAGTGCCTGCCTGAGCCCCAGCTGAGGCTCACCCAACCACCATCTCCACCCATTGGCATGAACCCTGAAATGCAAGGGCTCATCATGGATGCCATCCACAGACAGACGAAGCAAGAAGATGAGGAGCTGATGCGGAGACAGAGTGAAGACCCCAGCATCAGAGCAGAGAGACAGAGAGAGCCCACACACCAGGAGCCAAAATCACCATTTTACCTATGCAGACTTCTCCTCAACGACCTCGGCATGAACTCATGGGATCGCAGGTACAATATTTCATTGAAGTTGCTGGAAAATAATGAACTTTCACAGTAAATTTCTTAAATAAATAGTACATCACAAGATGGAAATTCAGTCTGAACTGCTCTTTTCCACATCATCGGACATTGGTTCTTAAGGCCTGAAATACTCAAGCAAAGTTTTTTTTTTGTTCTTTACTTAGTGGTAAAACAGGGTTCCTGTGGGTCTAAGTTAAAAAAATTTAAGTTTTAACAAATTTAAGGCCATAAAAATTCTTAAATATCTTAAATGGTGTAAGAAATGTCTTAATTATAATTTCAAGAGGACTTAAATTTGGGGACAGAAAGTCCCGCCCACACTCCCTCACCCGCAGACTCAATAGCAAGCACAGCTGTCAATCATGACATTACACCCCGTTTTTATAGCATCATATAACTAACTAAAACCAAACTTACTGGAAAAATGAACACTTGAACATACGTCTGTGTGATAAGAACTACCTAAAATGATAGAAACCATCTTTGGAAAAAAATGATTTGAACAATTCTGACATTGAAATAGGTCATTCACGTGATTTGAGCAAATCCGATGAATTTTGTGTATGTCTGAAGAGAACTGAGTGACTTTAGTTCACTTTTTTCTCTTGCATCTGTATAATGCCTAAAGTAGCCTTTATGAGTGCAGCTTATACAAAAGTTACCAGGGCAGCCGCTGTATTTATGTCGCTACCTACTGGCAGAGAATGAATTAGCATTTTCAATCAGCCCATTTGCTTTTTTTGTTTAGACCATTGCAAAAATTGACCCATTTTTTACGCAGCATACACGCTGTGTTGTAAATGTTAACCGGTGGATTCACCAGAATCTAATGTGCATTCAAAAATATCTTACTGACCCCAAACTTTTGAACAGTAGTGTATTTAAGTAACAGAAACACAGACCGAACAGGCACTAGTCACACAATTGGAACACCACGGTCTATCTTTCCTCTCCAGAGCATCCTGTTTGTTCTGGAACTAAAAGAGCTCTCTTAAGGCTAGTTGCCTGTCTCATCCGATAATATTACTAGAACCAGTTCCTCTAATCTTCTTTTATTATGAAGACTTAAAGGGTAGTTTACCCAAAAATTATCCCATAATTTACTCACCCTCAAGTCATCCTAGGCGTATATGACTTTCTTCTTTCAGCTAAATACATTGTGTTATATTAAAAAATATCCTGGCTCTTCCCAGCTTTATAATGGAAGTGAACTCCAATAACTATCAGAGTTATATTAAAAAATATCCAGGCTCTTCCAAGATTTATAATGGGAGTGAATAGTATAATGAGAGTAATAGAGATTTTGAAGCCCAAAAAAGCACCTCCATCCATTATAAAAGTAATCCATGCGGCTCCAGGGGGATAATTAAGGCCGTCTGAATCGTACCGATGCGTTTTTGTACGAAAAATATCCATAAATGTAACTTTATAAATTGTAATCACTAGCTGCCAGTAACGTCCGTCTGCGCGTTCACGAGAGAGTGGAGTTTCGGCGTATGAGGTAGGATGTAGGAGTAGTGTAAGCTTAGGTGAGAGTATACGTCTCTCGTGGTTCAAACAAATAGGGCTGGGCAACAAACTCAAGCTCCTCCGATATTTCTCTTTTAAAATTCTAATTTTAGTCTTCTAATTTGTCACGGGTGGGTTTTTTTTGCTCTATCCTTTGCGCTTCCGCGTTCGTCAATACGTCATGCGTCGGGTCAAAGTTCACTCTTCCACCAGAACTAGACTCACAAATGGAATCTAGTGATTATAGTTTATGAATTTATAAATATGGATATTTATAAGGCCTTTATTAACCACCTGGAGAAGTATAGATTACTTATATGATGGATGGGATGTGCTTTTTTTGGGCTTAAAATCCTCAGTTACTATTTACTCCCATTATAAATTTTGGAGGAGCCAGAATATTTTTAATACAACTCCGATTGTGTTTGGCTAAAAGAAGAAAGTCATATACACATAGGATAGTTTGAAGGTAAATAAATTATGGGATCATTTTCATTCTTGGGTGAACTAACCCTTTAATTGTCTAAACCATGCCACACTGTATGTCGTGATAGATTCAAAAAAACATAGGCACATAGGAAAACATAGGAATCAACCTGCATGCTGTACTTCTAGTTGGCCTGGACATTGGTTGCCGAGGGATAGGAGAAAAGATTATAACATTAAAAATGAAAAAAAAGTAATTTACTTTTGTCTCACCATTTATCTTTTGGAAAGTCTTATGATGTTCCATTTTCATTTCTCTTTATAGAAAAAGCTTTCATCTGCTAAAGAAGAACTCCAAGCTCTTGAGAGAGCTCAAGAATTTGGACTCAAGGCAGTGGTAAGGGTTTCTGCTTTAGAATGTCTGGAAACAAGACGACAACATCTGATGTTCATGCATTAAAATTTCATACAAATAATCACACACCAAGTAAATTAGTGACATGAAAACTGAATTATATCTTAACTTTCTAACTCTAAACGCTAAAAATCAGCAGCAAACAACAGCATGCATTTGGAGAGCTCTATCAAGCAGCCTAATGCCAGTCTACAGAGAGTGGCTAAATCCTTTAAAAGCACTATTAAGGAGACATGTCTTAAGAACACTCTCAGATACTCCTCTCCTCACAGCCTAATCCTGCCCACGTCTGGCTGATCACAGATCCACACTTCTCAGCCAACAGCGATCAATAGGCACTCAGAGTGGCTAATTACAGAGGCTTATTAAAGAATACCCCCAGGATCGGGCCACCGTTTCCCTCTGCAGGCATAGCCGGCCCACTCATGGCAACCGCTGACTGAGCATGCCAAACATCACACTGCAAGGGCATGAGGCTTCCTTAGCAACACTGCTCAAAGAGGGACACACTGCTCACACATACACAGCGCATACCAATATTGTATTTATCAGCCAATAGCTGTGAAGTTACAATATACAAATATTTTGCAAAAGCTTATATATATATATATATATATATATATATACAGTGCCCTCCACAATTATTGGCACCCTTAGTAAATATAAGCAAAGGCGGCTGTGAAAATAAATCTGCATTGTTTATCCTTTTGATCTTTCATTAAAAAATTCACAAAATTCTAACCTTTCATCGAAGTAAAACAATTGAAATTGGGGGGAAACTCACATTATGAAATAAATGTTTTTCTCCAATACATGTTGGCCACAATTATTGGCACCCCTAGAAATTCTTATGAGTAAAATATCTCTAAAGTATATTCCCATTTATATTTAAATTTTTTAGCACACCAGGGTGACTAGGAGAATGAAATTGTCCAGTCATGACTTCCTGTTCCACAAGAGAACAAATATGTGTAAACACAAAGGCCAAATTCCCTTAATCATTCATCACAATGAGAAAAAACAAAGAATATAGTTCTGATGCACAGCAAAAGATTGTTGAGCTTCACAAAATAGAAAATGGCTATAAAAAAAAAGCTTATACATTGAAAATCCCCATTTCCACCATCAGGGCAATAATTAAGAAGTTCCAATCAACTAAAGATGTTACAAATCTGCCTGGAAGAGGACGTGTGTCTAGATCGTCCTAATGCGCGGAGAGGAAGAAAGTTTGAGTGTCCAAAGACTCTCCAAGGATCGCAGCTGGAGAATTGCAGAGATTAGTTGAGTCTTGAGTTTCAGAAAGCCTAAAAAAATTTATCAAACAGCACCTACATCCCCACAAGTTGTTCGGGAGGGTTTCAAGAAAAATACTCTGCTCACATCCAGAAACAATCTCCAGCATACTCAGTTGTCAGACAAGACTGGAACTTCGAACGGGACCAGCTTCTATGGTCAGATGAAACTAAAAAAAGCGTTTTTTGGCAGCAAACCCACCAGATGGGTTTGGTGCACATATGGATAAAAAGTACCCCATGCCCACGGTTAAATATACTGCTGGATCTTTAATGTTGTGGGCCTATTTTTCTGCTGGAGGTCCTGGACATCTTGTTCAGATACATGGTATTTTGGATTCTAGCAAATACCAACAGATAAAAAATCAAAACCTGACCTTCTGCTAGAAATCCAATAATGGGCCTTGGTTGGATCTTCCATCAGGACAATGATCCAAAACAAACATCAAAACCACCACAAAAATGTGTCAGTGAGCACAAAATGAAGCTTCTGCCATGACCATCCCAGACCCCCGACCTGAACCCTAAAGAAAATGAGTGGAGTGAACTAAAGAGAAGAAGCACCAGCATGGAGCTGGGAATCTGAAGGATCTGGAGAGATTCTGCATGAAGGAATGGTCTCTGATCTCTTGTCAGGTGCTCTCCAAACTCATCAGGCATTATAGGTGAAGACTCAGAGCTGTTATCTTGGCAAAAGGAGGTTGCAAAATGTTTTGAATAAAAGGGAGCCAATAATTGTGGCCAACGTGTTTTGGAGAAAAACATTTATTTCATAATGTGATTTTTTTCCCCCCACTTTCAATTATTTTCCTTCAATGAAAGGTTATAATTTTGTGAATTTTTTGAAAGAAAGATCAAAAGGATAAACAATGCAGATTTATTTTCACAGCCGCCTTTGCTCATAATTACTAA
>RJVU01049301.1:1331302-1352948 GCA_003731715.1 Anabarilius grahami
CAACATTAACTTATTTTAAAAATAAAACTAAAGCAAAAAATATAATTTAAATATATATATGTATATATATATTTTTTTTTTTTTTTATGTTGAAAAATTATGCTAAAAAAAGTTATTAATTTTTTTTACATCAATCTAAGCCGAAATTATAGTTAACTAAAACTAAACGAAGACCTTTTTGAGTCAAAACGTTGTCTATTTTAATAGATTGATCTTTGGGAGCAACAGTGGCGGTGTGCCGTTTTTTGTTTATTTTTAACTAAAACTAAAGCCATAAACTTATTAACACTTTAATTTAGGGTCCATTTCTCACTATTAAGTAGTTGCTTATTAGCATGCATATTACTAGGATATTGGCTGTTTATTAGTATTTATTAAGCACATATTAATGCCTTATTCTGCATGACCTTATTCTACATTCTTAATCCTACCCAATACCTAAACTTAACAACTACCTTACTAACTATTAATTAGTATTAGTAATTAGGAGTTTGTTGAAGTAAAGGTCATAGTTAATAGTTAGTTAATAGTGAGAATTGGACCCTAAACTAAAGTGTGACCAAAAACTTCTGTTACTTCAAATAATATAAACTTTAACTGACAATAATATAAAATATATATATATATAAAAAAAAAAAATGCTTCAACTTATTTCATCTACTTGCCATTGCAACATTTCTCATTTTGATGTAGTTTAACTTGATATACTAAAACAAATATATTAAAAATGACAAACACACAACACAATTACTAAAATGTCAACTAAAATGAAAATGAAAACAAAATATATAAAGATTAAAACTAATTAAAAAATATGAATAAAAACTATAATAGTATCCCAATGATGCTAAAATAACACTAATCTAAACTTAATACCTCATAATGACAAAGCAAAACCAGATTTGTTATAACTTTGATTTTAATTTATTAAAAAGAAGAAAAAAACTGAAAAAAGAAAAAAATCTCATTGACACCAATATGATACTTTGCAAATGTAGCTCAGGTGCATCCCATTCTTCTGGATCATCTTTGATTACATACACTGAGCACATCAAATATGGTGACAACTCAAATGTCATGATGTTACAACTTTTTGCATGATGTCAGTTCATCTTGTGTGTTTTTGTTTCCAGTCGAGAGACTCACAAGATTGCCGTGTTCTATATTGGAGAAGGCCAAGAGGACAAATTCTCCATTCTGTCCAACACCGAGGGCAGTCAGGCTTATGAGGACTTTGTCTCTGGGCTGGGATGGGAGGTGAAATAACACATACGATCCACTTATTGAGTCTGTAGTGAGCAGGGATCATGCCCTGTGACTATGTCAGAGCATCAGGAAGTTTCTCTCTCTCTCTCTCTCTTTCAGGTGAATCTGGCCACTCACTGTGGCTTTATGGGTGGTTTGCAAAGAAATGGCAGCACAGGTAGCACAGCGCCATACTACGCCACCTCTAACGTGGAGGTCATCTTCCATGTGTCGACTCGCATGCCTTCTGACTCTGATGACTCCATCACCAAAAAGGTAGTTCCTCATTTCCTGCTTGACAAGGCCCATACACATTTAAAAGAAACCATTATGGTTTTAGATGAGTGATTTACACAATAAACAGGTAGACATTTGTCATTTATCAGTATCATAAATTACATCACTGCTTGGTCAAAAGGCATTCCAGTCACGTTCACAGAGGAAATGAGAAAGAAAAAAGTGCATGCTCTTTGGTTTTGAAATGACCTTCTGTTAAACCATGCCCTCTTAGTCACTGTTGCAATTATTATCAAGCTTTCCTATTGGTGTTTGTTCTGCCATCGTCAAGCAGCAAGAGAGAAGCAATCAAATCGAGTGAAAACTGAGTGCATTTATAATCTAGTAATCATATCTAGTTGCCAAAATTGTCTTAAGTAAGCCATGGAAGTCTGCAAACTGGACAAAGAAATGTATGAGGAAGCTTTAGAATGAAAGCATTTGTCGTATTTATTTGAAAATGCTTGATTAGTAAAATAAGTGAAATGATATCTCTATGTGGACATTGTTTTAAAATTAAAAGCAACACAAATCAAAGGAGGAATATGTCTGCTCACACATTTGTAAAGAAAAGTCAATCAACAAATGTATATATGTCAAAAATGTATACATGTATTTTATTATTGTAAATGTGTGGGTCAGGGCCGATAACCTCTGACACGTAGTGCGGTTGGTTAGTCACTTCTAATTGCGCCCCTTTTTCACAATTCCTCTTCATTTCCATGTCAAATCTCACTGCTGTCTTGTTCGAATAAAGACAAAAAAAAATAATAAATCACAAATTTTTCTGTAATTAATCATGATTAATCACGCCTAACATTAAAGCTTTAAATATATTTTTATATTGTAATACTTTTTTTACATTGAATCTCAAAAATAATGTAGAAACAACATAAAGACCTAAATATTTGTTTAATTGCATCTTTTTACTAAGCTCTAAAGGCCAGAATCACTGATAGCTCTATTGGATTTTTTTTCTCAATTTTAGCCATTAATTACAGCCGTTCTACATTACAGTATAATTGAAAGCTATCAGTTTTAACTTAAAAACAGAAAAAAAAATTATTTTAACTTTTCTGTTAATGCGTTTGTTCTGTAACATTGCAGTGCTGAAAACTGTTTGATTAGAAAAAATACCAGTTAATAATGTAATTTTATTACTTTTTATTTATTTTTTGCATATACTTTATACCAGAGCTTGATTAGAACTTTATACTAAATAGCTTTATAACTATTTCTAACTAGAGCTTGTGACTTAACCTCACTGTAACTCCAGTGGATCCTCAAACTGTCGGCAAAACCTCATACAGTAGCTCCACCCACCTCAATCATAAAGGAAGTGTGGCACATATTTTGGAGACCGTCTCTGGTTGTTTGCAGTGCAAGGGTAAATAAAGAACTGGTTCTTTGAATAAGTACAGCGTTTTCATTATTCAAAAAAACATAATGTTTGTAAAGGCTAATGTTTTATGTATTTGAGGAGTCGAGAAGAGTGTCAGTCTGCTATTTGTCCTCTAATCACAGCCAATACAGCCTGTGCATAGCACTTATTTTTTATACACAAGATTTTGCCAAATGTATTAAACGACAGGAAAAACTGAGCGCCCACATTGCTGCAATAAACATTGTAATCTATAAGTTGATGAAAACGTTATACTGAACTCTGAAAAAACACAAATCTCCAATTCGCTGGAGAAAAACCTTGTAACTCCATTTGAGCTTGATTTTGGGAAAATGTTAATAACATAATGACACACACGAGTGTTTGACCATACATAAAGCCACAATACTAACTTTTCTTTGTTTTTTCTTGCATAGTTGATGTTCTACACTAACCTGCAATTTTCGCTGGTTTCAAAACACACACCATGCTGGATATTACCTGACATTAATTTTCATAATACTTTAATGGTTGGTAACATATCCTCGGGAAAAACTCCTGAGATCCAAAAGGTAATGCCAGCGACTTACCTATGATGACTTGGCAGCTGAGCGATAAAATAGTAATTTCAAATAAGGGTCCTATCATACACCCGGCGCAATGCGGCGCAAGTGTTTTTTGCTAGTTTCAGCCTGACGCAGTTATCATTTTCACATCCTGCGCCACGTTGTTTAAATAGCAAATGCATTTGCGCACATTTGTGCGCCCATGGGCGTGCTGGTTTGAAAACGAGGTGTGTTCAGGCGCATTGTTGGTGAGTTGCTATTTTGAGGCAACTGAAATAGACTGTGCCATTGTCCAACTGAAACCTGGTCTAAAGTAAATGGCGCAGTATTTGTTTTATTTAAAGTGCGTTAGTAATATGCGCCTATAGGTGGGTGCACTACTCACGTACACACAACACATTATTACACACACAGGGATGCGGAGCAGAAACATGCCAAATATTAAACATGCCAAATATTAAAACTAAAAGGATTACGATGTAAAAGATTATTATTGTGTGCATAAAGATAAAAATGCTTTGGTGGAATCTGGCTTGTCCCGTAGATGGTCTGCTTGCGCGCTTTAAACTTGCCGTTTCCTCACTAGAGAAGCGTTCAGTTTTTCTGCTTGAAAATTCCGCCATGTAAATAGCGAATCTGCCATGGCGCGAGTGCAACTGGCTTTTAAAGAGAATGGGAGATGAGACTCTTGGTTTATTGCACGTTACGCCCAAAACACACCCATTACTCATTAAGAGAATAGGGACAACCCTTTTAGACCATGCGATGGGCGCGCCGACCATTTTTCCCGTCGTTAAACTAGCAAAATTGATTTCGGACATGCCCCAAGTGCACTTGCGCCGTGCGCTTAAGACCATGTGCTTAGATCGTTAAAATAGGGCCCTAATCGTTTCTGTTCAGAATGATTAAACTTAATTTCGTTTTCGTTTTTATGTTCCTGTTAAAATTACATTTGTTTCCGGTTTTTGCTTTCATTCCTTAAACTGTTTCGGAGCCCTGATTTGAACATTTAATAGGCTTTAAAAAATATAACAGCTTTTAATTTAAGTGAACTTAAAACAATCTTCACATAAACCCATTGTAATAAATGTCACATTTAGCTGTGCCTTTAATATATCAGGGCTCAACGCTAAGGTTTTTTTCTGGCCCAGTCAAGATTTTTACCTGCCCTGCTAAAATGCGCAAAAAAGTTATTGTCTTCGTTGTTTTTGACCCATGTAACCTTGTAATCAGTGCTTTAAGATTTTCAGATAGGTCTAACAGGTAAATACGCAGAAATTGAATAATCAAACACAGTCTTCACTGCATAAATTATTACATAAATTAATCCTTATTAAAGCTACAAAAGTTATTCAGTCAAGAGCAGTGAGTGATTTTCTCTTCGTCTTTTGTTCTTTGATTAACATTAATGACAGACGGCAGCAGATTTATTAGGCAGTTGTCACTTTAAAACTTGATGCACATGACGCGGATCTGACACACATCCCATTTTCTCACAGCTCTTTACATTCATTTAACACATTTTAACTAATTTAAGACTGTGCTTACGAGGATACTCGACAAGATGGGAATTTTGACATCATTTTGTGTGTTTTTGTCCGTTCAAGCTGTCGGAAGTGGTATTCTGTGGACGCGTTTCGAGTGTTTGTTCACATAGAGGCGCTTCTCAGACAGCACGCCAGTACAGATTTGAAGTTTTTATGTCTTATGTCTTATCACACTTGGTTTTATAGCACTTGAATGAATGATAGCATGATCACAGCCAAAGAATGACAGAGAAAATGGATCCTGCATTAATTGCATTAGTTAAACAAAAAAAAATTTATTGCGTGTTAACGCGTTAATTATTACAGCACTATATATATGTTTGCTTATCCCTAAAAAACACTTATTGAAACCATTTTTATTCCGTTGAAAATGGTGATTTAATGATTGCACTTCGTTGTGCAGACTTGACAGCAGGTGAGTGACACTCATGTAAAGCGTGACTTTTGGACCGTGCTGCTGGTTGCACGGATCTGTCAGAGTGCTGCGAGCTGCGAGACCGTGTCGTCAGCGAGGGAGCCGAGCATGTGCGGGTTTAGTAACAGCTCTCAGTCTCTGGACTCCTGTGCGCGCTGTGACCGGGGCCCCGATCAGCACATTAACTCACGCCGCAAGGGCCAAAGGCCTGCCGGATACCAGCAGGGCCCTGCTATCGAATTCCGCCTGTGTCGGCGGGATAGCGATCGACATGCGTTAGCAGGTTAACTCTGGCAAAATGAGCCGATGGGAACCTGCTTAGTTTGAGCGCTCAATCCGATCATGCGCAGGCCTGCAGAGAGAAAAATTCATCAGGCTCCCGGACATTGAAGCCTCTCACCGTCAGAGCTCATATTAGCCCATCTCAGCCACACTCCGCTTCCTCCGTTAGGCGAAGGGAGGGAGCGTGTGTGCCGCGAGCCATGCTCGATTCATTTTGGACATCAGGCCCTGTAATTGCCGCGCTCCCTCTCTGGCAGCGAGAGAGGGCGACTGTTGGGCGGCACGTGTGTGTGGAGGGGTGAAAGGGCTGTTTTATCAGCCACAGGCAGACAGGAAGTAACTCCTCTAATTTGCAAATGCAACTTTCAGAGGTAGTGAGAGAAAGGAGGGGTGAAGAGACGACAGCGAGGAAAATAGAGGGGGGAAAAGAGAAGAATTCCTGAATCCAATTGAGTGCTGGGGGGCAGAACGGAGCAGAGCAGCTGGCCAGGCTAGTAATGCAGTTACTGGGAGGGTGTTTCCATGCGAGGCCCGGTGTCAGGAGGCACCTCACACACACACACACACACACTCTTTTGTTTCAGAGGGAGGGACGCTGCTTCTTTACAAGGCAGCATTTAAGCTTCAGGGCATCTCTTGCTCTGCTCAGCGTCTGTGTGTTTACAATCTATGTACACTGAAAAAAATTAAATAAAGATTATTGGAGCACGTTTTACAAGAAAATACTATTTCAGTCTTTCAACTTCAAAATTTCACGTTTAATTCAATGTGTTGCTGATGCTTTGTAATTTTTTGTGAAATTTACCAGCAATTTCTGAGTGAATTGTTTCTACACCAGTTNTTTTTTTTTTTTTTTTTTTAACAGTGTAAATCTTATCCTCTATCCAACATATGGCCACTAATATCCTCATATTTTCATGTTTGCTAATGCAAATGCCACTATTTCTTTAACTCATACTTAAGGTATTGAAGTTTGAACAATCCTTGGCATTAAACAATTAAAGTCTTAAATTTAGTTTGATCAAATTTAAGATCATAAAAAGTCTTAAATATATTAAATGGTATAACTAAAGTCTTAGTTATGATTTATGAGGTCTTAAATTTGGGGATGAAAAACAGGACTCACAATACAGCCTAATGTGATTATTAAACTTTAAAAGCTGATGACTTAAATGTGTGCGCAGTGATTTCATAGTTAAAACGCGACATTGTTGCGCTTCTCCAGAGTTCTACGGTTTCAGAGCAGTTCACAATCAATGAATACTGTGCATTTATGCCAAGCGATTGCTTATGATCTAATTTTGATAAGTTATGACAATGTCTGCTTTTTTTTTCTATTATGCTAATATGGTTGTAATATAGACTGTGTATTTTATCTCACTCATCATTTTGAATGAGCGGCTGAAAGTAGTAAAGCATTGACATTTCAAAATAAGAGTACCATGGTATTTCAGTCTTGTTTATAATTAAAAGTCCCTTTTTTGGGGGGTATTTTGGTTAGACAGTAAACTTTATCTGGCATTTTAACAAACTCTTGTTGCTTCTCATTATTTAACACATTCAGTATATAGATTTATATAGACTCGTATCAGCAGAATCTTTTTTATTCCTTTTTTTAAACATTATTATCATTTCAGCAAAATCCAGTCTGTCGACCTAAAATTCGTATGTATTTATATATTGGTACACAAACCAATTTCAGTATATTTTGAATAAAACACATCTTATTTTTAACTTACATTTATCTTTTGAATGTATACCCCAGCCTGTTTAATCAAGTAAAAGAATCTTAGGGTGTTTTCACACTTGGCATGTTTGGTTCGATTAAAACGAACCCTGGTGCGATTGCTCTGTTAGTGCAGTTCATTTGAACATGTGTGAACGCTGCCATCTCAACCCTGGTGCGCACCGAACAAGTGGACCGAGACCGCTGAAAAGATGGGTCTCAGTCCACTTCCAAACGAACTCTGGTGTGGTTCGAATGATATATGAACGCAACACGGATCAAAGACATGTAAACGAACCAAAAACAGGTAGATGAGAACCTAAAAAGGACAGAATCCTCACGCATATCATATCCCATCACAGTTTGGTACAGGCTTTAGAACCGCGTCTCCTCGCGGCAGATCTTTTGTGTGTGCTGCTTTGACTTCTTGACTCAAAATAGGCAATATGTCATAACGTCCCTGTGCATTTAGGTTCGGTTGTGCCTTTTAGTTTTTTAGTCGTAAAACGTCTTTGAATTTTAAAAAACTCTGCAGATACGCTGATTAAACTTTGAAAAGTGCAAAGAATCCTGTCCAACACAGACAGGAATGATACTGCAAGTCATGCGGTTTAAGAAAAGCTTTACAATCGCTGTAATTTTCATCTGGTGAGTGATAAAATGGGGGAAAAAACCCCAAAGCCTTTGATTGGTGGAATGACCTGAGCTATATCTAGAGACCAGCATATCAAAGGATCTTAGGGACTCTTTTGGCTCGGGCCAGGAACAAACCACCAACCACCCAGATACCCTAGCAACCGCATAGAACATCTTAACAATGCGTAGCAACAGCATGACAACCACCCACAGCTCATTCACCAGCACTCTACTTCACCCTATTCTAAAGTTTGATTTTCTTAGAAGTCTGCAGTCTTTAACATCTGATCCCTTTCATTGAGAATGGCATCTGTTGTATGTGTACAATGTGTTGTGCATTTCCTCTCTTCCCCCAACCTGTTTACATGCCGCCAATTCTTTTGCTGACTCTCCAAATGGATCGGTATGCACCGACCCAATCAGCTTGTTGTGGATTTGTTTAATTTTAGCCCATTAGCATAATTAAGGGCTTATGGGGAAATGTGGTAATTGCATTTTTGGTGAAGAGGACATGTTTTGGTAATGGCTCATTAGGCATGGGTGCATCGGCAGATGTTTAACGACCCATTGACAGGAGCTCGCTTAAGGCCGCACTGTTGCAGCGAAATGCTTCCAAGACTCCTCTTTTTTGATTACAGAGGTCACTTTAATTTCTCACCATTTTGGTAATAGTCCACTTAATTGTTGTTAATTATTTGGAATGAAGTCTTTATGGTCTGTCTGCGCTGCTTCTGTTTTGTTTAGTGACGGTGAATGCTGGAGACTGTGAATGATGCCAAAAAATCATTTTTATCACATCATGTGTGCAATACTTTTTGTCATTTATATTTATATATATATATATATTGTTTAGTGTTGTCAAAATTAGGACGTTAACGCAGTTTTAATTTTTTTTTAATGGTTTCAATTTAACACATTAAAAATATTTAACGCAATTAACGGAGCATCCATTTTTTCTGTCAGAATTTGGCTAGCTTTGCAATATATGATCATGCTCTTATTCATGCAAATGCTTTTAAACCATTCAAGTGGCACAAGACAAACAAGAACATGCCGTCTGTGAATGTCGTGTCTGTGACACACACACGGCTCGCACAGAAAGATGCGCGCCAGTATCGAGTTCTCTTTCGCACTTGAACAAACAATAACACACAGAATTATACTAAAATGGCCGTTTTGTTGAGTATCCTTATAAGAGCAGTCTTAAATGAGTTAAATAACATCTTAAATGAACAGAGTTGTGAGAAAATTAGATGTGTATCAGATCCGTATCATGTTCGGCAGCGGCAGCTCTTAAAGTCACAGCAGCCTAATAAACCAGTTGCTGTGATGTCTGTCATTAATGTTAATTAAAGAGCAAATGTAACAGAGAAAATTGTGCCTTTTAATATATTTAATTTATAATTTATGCAGTGAAGACTGTAAAGTGTTTAATAACTTTATTAAATTTCTGTATATACCTGATAAACAGGTAGGGAGGCCACAGGTAAATAGGACATTTATTATAATGGGTTTATGTGAAGATTGCTTTGTTCACTTAAAAGTTGTTGTTTTTTTAAGCCTAATAAATGTTGAAATTGATAGCTTTTAGTTATACTGTAATGTTAAATGTCTATAATAAAAAAAATAAATGTAATAGAGACATCAGTACCAGTATTAGTATCAGTGATACTGCCCTTCATTCATAAAAAGATGCCTTTAAACAAATATTTACAATATACAGCCTTTAAGATGATTCTACATTAATTTGGAGAGTAACTGTGAAAATATTACAATATAACAATATTAAAAACTGTCTTTAATCGCGATTAATTAGTTAATTTTTTTTAATCGATTGACAGCACATTTGGAGTTGTTTCAAAACCATTTTGCTACCGAAACAGCATGTAGGAACCAATTATTGAACCAATTAGGAATAAACAATATTTTGGCCAGATGATTACCGTTCGATATTTGGAAATGTTGAGATTATTTGAAGATTATATCCATTGCTCGATACCCATGCCCACTTGGCGATTAACAGAAGTTGTCATTCCACCTGTCTGTTCCAAAATCTATTTAATGAAGTTTAAATAACTATTGAATTAATTTAGATTTAGCAGTAGGTTACCAGCTCTCTAGACATCTGTATCAGCATTGACCCTTATCTGTTGAGTTCTAGAAACTATTTATACTGGTTATATTTTTAACTTCTCCTTCCTGAACTTAAAAGACTTTACAGGTTTGACAGTTGATAGTACCACATCTCTGAACCCATTGCTCTGATGTACATATTTCCTCATACTTACAGCATTAAACATTTATTGCAGTAGGTTACTGGTGCTTCAACATTAGAACTACATATTAATCAGACTCTCAGCACCCATGTATTTCATGTTCCTTGCTAAAAATGAGCTTCTGAAAAATGCATTTCCTTCAAATGTATGTATATTTTTATGTAAAATGAAAATCTGTCCAATTTTCTGGCTAAAGTCAATTTGTTTAAATGATTGAAACATAATGAACCCAATTTCTCCAGCTCATTTGACTTCAGATTGAAAATTCCCAATATAATTTCAGAAGTTGTTATGTACTAAAATAAATGTAGTCTTTTTCTTTTTGGAAATTATTGTTGATCACTAAGAAAACATACATGTTTGTGAGGTTGAGTCATACTTTTTTTATGTTTTTCTAAGAATTTGTTTTTCTGTATTTATTCAAGTTGTTTGCGCTGTACAAATGATTATCTGTGTTTGTTTTTCTCCGACATGAAGCCCTTGTGAGTTATATGACTAATGTTTACAATTTTTGTGTCAGATTTATTGATGCATTTTGCCTCTGGTTGGTCATAGCTTCGTCACTTGGGAAACGATGAAGTGCACATTGTGTGGTCGGAGCACACGCGGGATTACAGACGAGGAATAATTCCCACCGACTTCGGAGATGTCCTCATCATCATCTACCCGATGAAAAACCACATGTTCTTTGTTCAGATCTTGAAAAAAACCCAGGTACGTCCCCCATTGTGAAGATAATGACATTACGTTACATTATAAACCACAACTGTCCACCATAACTTACCAGATTTTCATATATTATGTGAAATGCCTCTCCAGAGGCGTCTTAAGATCTTCGTCAGGATGTGCGATGTTTCGTTGATTGTCAGGATATGTGGATTGTGGCTGGATGGTATCTCTTCCTGTCTGTTCTCTGAAAGCACTAATGCTCAGAGTCCATTACTGCACTGTCGGCATGCCACTCTCATCGCGGTCAAGCTGCCTTTCATCTTCCTCCTCCCGCGTCTGCCACTAGATCCCCAGAGAAACCAAGCGTACATCATTTGTAATTTCTCGTAAACACGTCACCTCTGTGAGTCTTGACTGCTGTGTGTTGAGTGGCCTGGATGCTGTCAGATGTATGGTTCCTGCACCATGTCACCAGCTGCAATTAGTGAAATTCCCTTAGCTGTGTCACTGTTATCTGCTGTTCCACTCAAATAACTCTCATGTCTTCCACTCGATAAATGCAAGCCTTGGCAAATGGAAGTACTGCATTATCCATCGACTAGATTCAGCTGTCCAGTGCATTGATTTTTTCCTGTCTGTTTGTGGCGTACCCATTGCATGCAACATCGGGCTTAGACTTCATGTAAATTGATTTAATGTTTAAAACATAGTGTTTCTTCATTTTTTGCTCTCTCTTGACCAGGTTCCTTTCTTTGGGCCTCTGTTCGATGGGGCGATAGTGACTGGAACACTGTTGCCGAGTCTGGTGCGGGCCACGTGCATCAATGCAAGCAGGGCCGTGAAGTCTCGGCTGCCACTCTACCAGAGTTTGTATCCTTTCACCTTTATGGTTTGTGATGCAGTGAACTGTCAGTGATTTTGGTGCTAACTTTGTACCTGTAGGGAAAATACACTCTGAGTGTGTCTCATTACCTATAGTTCCCTAATCAATATATTGTGAACATGACTTCCACTAAATATCGGGACAATGCAACGCCATTATGAGGTTACACATTAAAAGTGAAAATGACCCCATGATTTAATCACCCTCAAGCCATCCTAGGAGTATATGACTTTCTTCTTTCAGACAAACACAATCAGAGTTATATTAAAAATATCCTGGCTCATCCAAGCTGTATAATGGGAGTGATTGAAGGATGAGTTTTTGATGTCCAAAAATGTGCATCCATCATTCATAAAATGTATTCCACATGGCTCCGGGGGGTTAATAAAGACTTTCTGAAGCGAATCGACATGTTTGTGTAAGACAAATATCCTTATTTAAAACTTTTTAAAGTAAAATAAAAAGCTTCCGGCACGACAACCACATGCATTCGACGTATGTCCAAAAAGCGCTAACTTCCGCAACATAGTACACAACATGACAGCCTTTATTAACCCCCGGAGCTGCGTAGAGTACGTTTTATGATCAGTGGATGTACTTTTTTGGACTTTGGTCTCCTCCAATCACTCATTAAAATTGGGGGCTCGTCCGGGATCCATTTGTAAACCTTGAAAATAAGAAACCCAAGATGGCCGATACACAAAGGAGACCTTTCGCCATTTTCCGGTAAGTAAATATTGTGTGTAGCCGATGCTTGCTGGTGTTTATGGTGTACTCTGGGAATGTTTAGGGAGCAAATGTTTCATTGCACTTGAATGATTTTGACAATGAGATGGCCCTAGAAATGCTTGGGTAGTGCACATTTACTACAGAACTGGGGAGCATTTTGAAACTCAAATGTAATTATTAAAAATCAATGACCACCTTGAGGCTGAAATGTGGAAGACTTTTACATCAAGTTTGCATTAATTATCAATAATTCATTGGCCAGGAATCAACTGTTGTGCTTATACTATTGTTAAATGTATATTTGTTTGTCTCATAGCTTTTTATCTGCATGTAGAACTTCTTCTTTACTCCACCGATTGAGCATCTTGCCTATAAAAACTGCGTAAGCAGCCATTACCAGTTCGAAAGTGTTTAGCAAGAAGTGAAGTAATGTAATCTTGTGTAGTAGTAAATAATAAATCAACACTAGTGTGCCAAGCAATTTTACATACCGTGGTACATGGGAAAATATGAAGTCAGTTGGCAATTATCATAAAATGAATCTTAAAGGAACACTGACATAAACAGATTTCATAAAGGTCACTGTATGATGATAATCAGCTGACTGCAAATTATCCCATTTATTACAAGACTTCTTACCAAAAAATAAAATATGGTCACAAAATATTGATTTGAGGGGAAATAATTTTGATATGTGAGAAGAACGAGAGATATGCAACTAGGACATCTACACTACTGTTCAAAAGTTTGGGGTTGGTAAGATTTTTTAATGTTTCTGAATGAAGTCTCTTCTGCTCACCAAGGCTGCATTTACTTGATCAAAAATGCAGTAAAAGCAGTGATATTTTGAAATATTATTACAATTTAAAATAACTTTTTTTTATATTGATATGTTTTCAGCATCATTACTTCAGTCTTCAGTGCCACATCGGAAATCGTTCTAATATGCTAATTTGCTTCTCAAGAAATATTTTCTGATTATTATCAGTGTTGAAAACAGTAGTGCTGCTTGATATTTTTGTGGAAACTATGATACATGTTTTTTTTTTTGTTTTTTTTCAGGACTCTTTGAGTAGAAAGTTCAAAAGAGTAGCATTTATTTATTATAGAAACAGGATGGTAGTGCATGAAGGATATCAGTTGCCTGGCTTCATCGATTTTTGACCAATCAGGTATTCCCATAGCACTGTGTGATAAGTTTGTATTACACCTGTAGCGCTACAGAGAATAGATCATACTGCAAGTAGATATCGCTGTATCATGCGTGATTTTTAATTCTGCTCTTTCCTTTCTGGAATGATATTGCGTCAGTATGATCATTATTGTGTGTGGGTGTGTGTGTGACTGTTAATTGTCTCTTGTGAATAGGGTGTGAAAGGCCATTAAGGATATTCTGCTTTCACAGCTTCCTGCAATGACTTGATCTGCCTCTATGAATAATTGATCTGCTTTTGGGTGCTGCTTCTACACCACTGTCTCTTATCTGTCCGTCACAAGAACATCTGCTCAACAGTCACCTCTTACATTCACACATAAGTGCATTCTCTCTCTCTCACTTGTCTCTGTGTGTCTTTCTGTCTCTGTTTGTCTTTCCATTGCTCATCTCATCTCTTTGTCCAAGTTCACAACACAAGCCCAATTCCAGTTTTCTGATCAAATCTTTTCTTGTTGTTGTTGTTGTAGCTGGTATGAGATTGTGACATGTGAAATTTGTCCCATGTCAGACATTGGCTTGAACAGACGGTGCTCCTGCACTGACCCACATACATAAAACAACAGTGATTAATTATGAAGGTGAAGAGGCGTGGGCAAAATCTTCAGGTTAGCTATTTTCTGTATGCATTGATCTTAACATTATTGAAATGTTGTGCTTTTGTCATTTTTATTCAGTTTTTTAGCTTTAATTTATTTTTAGTTTTAGTTTTATTTCAGTTCAAAACTTTATTACTTTTCTTTCAGTTAGTTGCCAAGGTAACATTTCAGATTTTTCTAGTTTCTAGTTTTCAACTAAAATGTCTATTTTATTTTATTTCAGATTTTTTTTAAACTGACAAAATGTTTTTAATATTTTTAATTTTAGTTAACGATAAAAGCACTGGGACAGACTTCTCCAATCATTTTGTTTGCTTAAACCCCACCCCTTTCTCACAATTGACTGCAAGCTCACATTCAGATCTGCCTTACACATGTCAAAGTCTAATATCAATAACCAATGGATAGAACCAAGTCTTGCCTTACATTTTTCTTGAACAATACGTTTTACTCAAATGTGTATTACAATATGAAAAAAAGATCTGTCGCTGCTTCCATTTAATGAACCTCAACCGATTAAAAGGATGCATTATTTGAGCCTGGAATAGTGGTACCTCAACATTAATGCTTTCACTGACGCTATTGTCTTTGAGAACTTCAGGATTCAAACTGAAGTCAGATTATAAAAAAATTGATACATACAGGTGCTGGTCATATAATTAGAATATCATCAAAAAGTTGATTTATTTCACTAATTCCATTCAAAAAGTGAAACTTGTATATTATATTCATTCATTACACACAGACCGATATATTTCAAATGTTTATTTCTTTTAATTTTGATGAATATAACTGACAACTAAGGAAAATCCCAAATTCAGTATCTCAGAAAATTAGATTACTTAAGACCAATACAAAGAAAGGATTTTTAGAAATCTTGGCCAACTGAAAAGTATGACTATGAAAAGTATGAGCATGTACAGCACCCAATACTTAGTTGGGGCTCCTTTTGCCTGAATTACTGCAGCAATGCAGCATGGCATGGAGTCGATCAGTCTGTGTCACTGCTCAGGTGTTATGAGAGCCCAGGTTGCTCTGATAGTGGCCTTCAGCTCTTCTGCATTGTTGGGTCTGGCATATCGCATCTTCCTCTTCACAATACCCCATAGATTTTCTATGGGGTTAAGGTCAGGCGAGTTTGCTGGCCAATTAAGAATAGGGATACCATGGTCTTAAACCAGGTACTGGTAGCTTTGGCACTGTGTGCAGGTGCCAAGTCCTGTTGGAAAATGAAATCTGCATCTCCATAAAGTTGGTCAGCAGCAGGAAGCATGAAGTGCTCTAAAACTTCCTGGTATACGGCTGCGTTGACCTTGGACCTCAGAAAACACAGTGGACCAACACCAGCAGATGACATGGCACCCCAAACCATCACTGACTGTGGAAACTTTACACTGGACCTCAAGCAACATGGATTGTGTGCCTCTCCTCTCTTCCTCCAGACTCTGGGACCCTGATTTCCAAAGGAAATGCAAAATTTACTTTCATCAGAGAACATAACTTTAGACCACTCAGCAGCAGTCCAGTCCTTTTTGTCTTTAGCCCAGGCAAGACGCTTTTGACGCTGTCTGTTGTTCAAGAGTGGCTTGACACAAGGAATGCGACAGCTGAAACCCATGTCTTGCATACGTCTGTGCGTAGTGGTTCTTGAAGCACTGACTCCAGCTGCAGTCCACTCTTTGTGAATCTCCCCCACATTTTTGACTGGGTTTTGTTTCACAATCCTCTCCAGGGTGCAGTTACCCCTATTGCTCGTACACTTTTTTCTACCACATCTTTTCCTTCCCTTCGCCTCTCTATTAACGTGCTTGGACACAGAGCTCTGTGAACAGCCAGCCTCTTTTGCAATGACCTTTTGTGTCTTGCCCTCCTTGTGCAAGGTGTCAGTGGTCGTCTTTTGGACAACTGTCAAGTCAGCAGTCTTCCCCATGATTGTGTAGCCTACAGAACTAGACTGAGAGACCATTTAAAGGCCTTTGCAGGTGTTTTGAGTTAATTAGCTGATTAGAGTGTGGCACCAGGTGTCTTCAATATTGAACCTTTTCACAATATTCTAATTTTCTGAGATACTGAATTTGGGATTTTCCTTAGTTGTCAGTTATAATCATCAAAATTAAAAGAAATAAACATTTGAAATATATCAGTCTGTGTGTAATGAATGAATATAATATACAAGTTTCACTTTTTGAATGGAATTAGTGAAATAAATCAACTTTTTGTTGATATTCTAATTATATGACCAGCACCTGTATATGATTCATTTCCATGTATGAAAGTGACCCAGATCAGAATGGTTAGATTGAGTGTTAGTTTTACAGTTTACACTGTCATTCAGAAACAGATCTGCATCAAATGTGAGAGTGGAAAATAACAATCTGATTTGATCCACATTCAACTGCAGTGTGAACATGGTCTCGGTTCCCTCCTCCTCCTTCTTTCTCTTACAGTCTGTCGCTCCCGGTCAGAACAATGACCTTGCCTCTCGGTCTGAAAGACGTCTGTTTTTGTGCGGAGATGAAATCTTCTCTGGAGTTTTTTGCTTCACAATGGGTCGGGGTCCCTGCAATCTTCCTGCTTGTTGTGCTTGGTGCTCCAACGTAATTAGTTGAATATTTCTTCAAAGAGAGTCCTCATACTCCCTGCGCAGGCTGATAAAAGCAGGTGTCCCTCTCTGGCCATGCCGCAGAGATGGAGGGGCCTCCAGCGGGCTACACCATCACTCAGCTCTAATTGGATGGGTTTTGGTGAAATGACCACCAGTGCTTGGCATGTAGCACTGCAATCCACCTCTGTGCCCTGCGCTGTCCCACACCCCTGAGCACTATTGTCCGTGTTTGTGTATGCAGGTGAGTGTTCGGAGCTAATCTATGGATCTCTGTCCCGCCCGACTCTGGGATTATGCTTTTCCAAAGGGCTTAGCTTGAATGGAGAGTCCTCACTCCTGCTGACACCTTTCACGTAGCGCATAATGCGTCGTGATTATTGATTCATCAGCTGCTGTGAGTTTGAAGTGGGCCATGCTGAAGCCCTGTGCAGGGAAACTTAGGATATATTACAAGATCAATAAATGAAGAAAATTCATCTTCAGCTGATACAAGAGACTTTTCTTCCTTCATGTTCTCATTCTTGTTGACATTTTTGTATTGCTGAGGAACATAATGGGCTCTTTTAAAGGTATTGTTCACCCAAAAATGAAAATGTAATAATCATTTTACCCACCCTGGTGTTGTTCTAATGCTGTATGACCTCCTTTCTTTTTGACATCACAAAAGGATACATTTTTTAAAATGTCCTGCTTAAGCTCATCCATATATTAGGTAAAGTCAAATCACCTTTATTTGTATAGTGTTTTATACAATACAGATTGTTTCAAAGCAGCTTCACAGTAATAAACAGGAAAATAACAGAATCTATGATGCAAACATCATCAAATATGAGACAAATTCAAATTATGCTGTAAAACAGCTCTAAAAGACAATAGTGTCATTATTCAGCTCAAGTCATTTCAGTGTTAATTCAGGTCAATAACTGTAAAATTAATCAATTATGTAAAGTTTGATTCAGCTATAAGCCACTCTACCGAAGACAATAGTGTCATTATTCAGCTTGAGTCAGTTCAATTTTGAATCATTTCAGTTCATCAATAAGAAAGCGGATGTTGCAACATTTGTCAATTATGAAATGAATTTGATTGATTTGATTCTACAGAAGAAAATAGTGTCATTATTAAGCTCAATTCAGTTCTACATAAGCAGTGAGTAGTGACAAACTTCTAGCTTTAACAAAAAAGATGCAAAAATTTTACTTGCAGGTGTTCTGCATATGCTAGGGTTTGGTGAAATACAAACTGAAATTCTATTTATTTATCAAAAATTGTCATGAAGCTTGATGTTGCTGTAGCTTATGACCATTTTTGTTAGTTGTTGAACCTTAACAGCCCCACCAGTTCAACTCCCTGATAAGTTAATTGCCCTCTTAACTCTTTTATTCTGCATTTGGGAATTACAAACAGTTTGGCATTTCTTGTTGGCAGTTGGTGAGCAGGATGACCCAACAAACCGTATTGTACGTGACTTTTTGGTGCTACCTCTGCAAACGCAATGGCGCATATTGAGTCAAGGCCTGTTCACGTTAACACAAATGTTGGCGTGAAAATTCGGTCTGATTTTCACAGTGGCAGAAAATGGCAGACAGGTTGAATGCAGATTCATTCTTTGACAGTAGATGGCACTTTTAGAAAAACAGAAATGCCCTGGTTATTCAGGGACTCCAAGCATTACTTCATTTTTTCATTTCTGACACTCACTTGTCATGGATTCAAACAGCTGTTCCGATTTTTGTATTAGCTACGGTGTTCATCAAATAACACCAAAGTACAAAGACAAAAGAGGCTGTTCTGGATTCTTCCTCTGTTGTCGCTTAGCAAAATACTCTGTTTGTGAGCAAGTCATGGTTTTATATAACAACAGTGGCTCTGGACATGTGACCAGAAGCACAAATCCTATTGGTCGTCCATTTTTATTTGCCGTGCGATGGAAAAGAGAATAGAACAGCTCTATTTACAGAACAGCTAAATATTTACCGCACCGCATTTGTCTTCGGATGCTGTATGGTGATGGTTTGTGCATTATCCTTATTTCCCTTCCTTGATATGCAACCACAATGTCCTTTTGCAATACAGGATGAAGACTGCTAAAATCTCTCCACTCTCCACTGTCTATCAACTGTCCATAGGCATGGCATTCCGTATCATTATTGAGTTATTTAGAGTTGAAAAGTGGGCAGCTGGTCTGACACTTTCACAACTGAGCCCTTTCTTGGCCTAAGGTCAGTGTGTCATACACTGTCTCTTCACTTTCTCTCTCTTGTTCTCTGCTTGAAGCCGAGGTGCTTTAATCCATATGGGCTTGCGATAGCAGTCCAGTGGCCTTTAAGAGGTGAGGCAGAGATTCACTGACCTTCAGTCTTTTTGCTGCCTCCCCTGCTGAACAAGAATCAATGGAGTTAGCCTGCTTACTCCCTCTCTCCTCCTGGCTCAGATCCATCTCTAGGCACCAATCAATAGCCATAATCTGTTCCTACCCACCGTCAGTCATGCGAGATTCAGCTTTTAGCACCCGTGATGGTTGGAGGATATTTGAGGGTAAGTTGGGGATGTGGTCTCATAGAAGCCATAATACAAGTACCAGCAATTTAGGATGAGGATTATGAATGTGATCATTTGGATGTCATTGTGGCCATCCCACCATATTAGAGCTGACTGTGTTCATAGCAGCTTCTTGTAGAAGCACAAGATCCATTCCACACATTATATTGAAATCACTTGTCAGGGTTGAGTCAACTGTGATGAAATGGTTTACATCCTTTCTTGATGCAGTCTGACTTCTGACTGCCAATACCACCAAGAACCACCTAGATAAACTGGAACAGACCATCCTGCTAACATCTCTGTAATTACATTATTACATGACGTTATAGGACATGCACACTTGAAATTAATGATACCACAATAATATCCCAACATAGTATAATAGTAGATAACATCATTCAAATAATGGTGCAGCAGTTTCTACAAATGTTTGTATTAAAACACTGAAGAAGTTCAGTTGAAAATAAGAGTGTAGACCAAAAGTAAAAAGTATCAAAGAAATGTAAAATATTAACATATTTTAAAATTTTAAAATATTAACCTTTGTTGTGTTTCTGAGTCACTGTTATTTTAGTTTATTTGAGATTCTATTATAGTTGTTATCAATATTTTGAATATTTAGTTTTTATTTTTATATAAAAAGTTTCAATAATTTTATTGTTTTTGTAATTTTTATTAGTTATTGCTTCTTGATAGATAGATAGTTAGTTAGTTAGTCGCGAATGGTGGCCAACCCATTGGAAGTAGGGGTGTAACTGTACATGTGTTCATCCCCAACCATATGGTATGGACGTCACGGTTCGGTTCATGCAGTTAGACGATGAATACAGTCAGTCACAGGTGATCCACACTCCAATCCAGAAGGGGGTGCGCATGTTAATACAACCCAGTTTGCTAACCACCACAACAGGAAAAAGAGCAGAAGAAGAACAGAGCATACGTGAATGACTTGACCGCTTGAAAACAAATGCGTCAAATGCGTCTTTCTGCGCTCATGAAAACGGAGCGGAACGTGGAAAATTAAGTATAGGAGGGTTGGGCTTAAGCTTTAAGTTTAAATGGAGCAAATTGTAACACTCCTAATGCACAAGTTTTATTTTTCATTATTCTATTAATTTTGTACTTTTATGACATGAGATGCTTTTCAGTTTATTAGCTGATTGTGACCAAATACCTTTAGTTTTTTTTATCAGCCTTATAAAAGAGGGCATTCTGTTTACTGCTTAACACACTAAAGGAGGCTGTACTCTACCAACTAGGGGACTAAATGCCGCTAGGTGGAACAAAGTGTGATTTGTAGTACTGTCTGTTCAAAATAAATGAAACCTAGCATTGTGGATTTGTTCCTTTGTCCGGTAACACTTTAGTTTAGGGTTCAATTCTGTGAACTAGTTGCTTATTAGCATGCATATTACATTTTGCATCCTTGCATAAGAGAATGTTTCTGGCCTTTCTGGGAAAATTCCCTTTTGATGTGAGCATCTTTGGGTGACTATGTCTCAGTGGAGAGCAGTTCAGGGTCTTTAATCCCGTTTTCACTTTCCTTTCTCCACCCCCATGTTTTCCCCCTCCCCAGTCTGCCTTCCTGGGTCTCTCAACTTGCCAGCTGTTACTGGAGGTCCTGACAAAGTCCAGTGTGTTCAGATCACTGAGTTACACCAACTCACTCACCCACCCATCTCTTGCTCTCTTTTTCTTCTTCATGCCTGCACACATTCATAGACACAGTCTATGGACTATGTTTGGAATAGCATACTGCCATACTACCCCTGCTATTTCTGTAGTATATATAAAATGAAATATATGGAACATTTTATGCCACAATGCAATGCACTCCGCTTTGAAATGTCTTTTTTCAGTGTTACAGCACTTTCTTCTATTACAGATTATTAGTTATTTGTGGAGCTCATCTTTTTACATTTGTTGATTGTCACCATTCTTCAGGTTTATGTCAAGTGTTGAGGTCGATGTAGACCCCTTCTAAAACTATATCCAGATATTTTTGCTTTGTAAGGTGAATGCACCTTCAAAAACAAACATAATAGCGTAGTTCA